>JAODUP010000238.1:362500-367500 GCA_025642065.1 Paralvinella palmiformis
AGGGTGTATTTCCTGATGGCTATCGTATGATGCTGACCATAGTTATCACAGTAGATCGGTGTTGGCGATGTTTAGCTTGTGAATAAACTGAGATTTTAACGAATTTAACGGATGTGGCGAAGTCGAGGGGGACGGCTGTGTTCTTAATTTAGTTATTTTGTTCTGTGTCTAAATAGCAACGTAATAGTCATTCGTAATAGAACATAATAGAATGTTAAAAACTTGAATCATCTAACTCAAGGTTTTAACATCTCTCCGGATATGCAGGATTTGTTTGGAAGGGGCTTCTACTAATACACTCATATAGCTATCAACCTATCTTAGAAGGACGCTTTATTAAATTTACATTATTATTATTATTATTATTATTATTATTATTATTATTATTATTATTATTTACGCTTCTGAAATTATAAATTCACATAGGCGGTCGAAACTAAATTATTTCCAGTAATCATTCCAGCATGTTCCGTTATCGCTACAATGGTCTTTGCCCGCGAATATTAATGAAAGGCGGACTTAATTCCTCAAAAACACACCTTGACATGATTATATTCTTTTGCTTATCGTTACATGCACCACCTGTCCCACGGGGGCCCGCTTTAACCCGGCAAACTCGAAACGGGAGCTTCCCACGGCGAAGCCCTTTTTGGTTGTCAACGGCATCAAAGGCACTATACACCAGTCAACAAAAACACATCCTTTCCCGGCGTGAGGGCAGTCTTAGATCGGCGTTAATTCGGAGTTACGGCGAGTCGGTCACAGTACTACACCAATGTAGCGTAGATTGGAACCCGACACCCAGTCCGTGCTATTGTTCCTCGGGTATTTAGATGAGCAGGGCAGAGGGAAGGTTGGAAATCGACGGAAGGACGTATGACTAACCGTGAGCAATATGGAAATAATGACCCGCAACGAAGCCACTTAGTTTCTGCCATTGTGTCATTAGTCTCCGGGAGGCATCGGTGGGCAGAGGACACCCTCGGTGGGTCGGTGGTTCCCGCAGAGGGAGGGTCCCGGGCCCTCGGGCGCTATCATTCCGCCCGACATACCCCGGTCTTTGACAACTCCGAGCGAGAGAGATAGTGAGGGAGAGGGGATTTGGCTGGAAAGATGCGGCAGTTTCTTTTTTCTTAACTCGACCAAAGCGGACATGGTGAGCACTTGTCGACTTTGATGTCAGACAGATGGTACGATATGACATCGTGATAGTTTATAATGGCTTTCATCCCTTGATGCTGCTCTCTGACGAATTGAAGTCGTTGGCCTGAGTTCAGATTAATATAATGGCCTGGTGTCAAAGACATCTCGGCTCTTCCGAAGAACATCTTCGGCTTTGGTTGTCTTCTGAAGCGATGTGGTGAAGCTTGTTTTTTGTCGTTATTGTTGGACGACATAAGTTTTTTAGTTCTTGTCTCGTTACTTGTTAGTGAAAAAGCTTGCCCATAAACCGGTATTCTAAGAACTTTATGGTTGGTTCAGCGCTGATTGTTGTCATTTAGCTGAATTAACATTTAGTTTATGGCTTAGATAATCGGCGGATCAACGCAAGATTAGTTAAACAGCCGGTGGACCCGAACCGAGCATATCTCGCATTTTTGCCTGCCACTCTCCCAACTGAGTCATTGTGATATTGTTAAAATATACAACTAATAAGTAATATATTAGTAGATTTAATTGAGATTTGTTTCGTTTCGTATCCTCTGATCACAAAATATAGATACGACAAGAAAATATGAACCCTCGTTTTCAATTTGGTAGAACAAACAGGTAGATACCGGATGTAACCTTTCCAACACCCCCCCCCCCTTGTTGTATGGGATGGAGCCAAGGATGGTACTCAAAGAATGAATATAAGTCAGTGGACGTCATCGCTCTGCAGCAGTTGTCACATCTCCTAGGTACAGGACGAGATCAGAGACATCATTATCACCGAGTGTAAAGCATTGTTAACGGGTAATTTATTTGTGACGTCACAAGCCAAACATAAAACGCACCACATGTTTCACTAATTTAAATAAAACCTGACGTAATGGTCAACTATTATACAACGGTACCCATTGGCTACAACAATTAGCATCGACATTAGATTTAATATTGCTGTCAAGAATTGTGTTGTTTCGCTCCACTCAAACCGTTTCTAGGACACTGAATGGCCTAAATTGTACCGATGTGTCGTTAAACAACATCCATCCATCCACTCAAAACGTGTTACTGATGAACAGGAGACATGAGATTAGTGTCCCGTAATATTATTACATAATGCGACATTAAATGCCGTGTTTAAGACTTAACACCTACTGGACACACCTGTGTCCGGCTGAGACACCCGAGCGTCTTGCCGGTGATAGGGTAGTGTCCTGTGTGTATGTGTGTGTGTGCGCGCCCGCGCGCGCGCGCGCGCGATTGTTGAAGCATTGACGTTAAAGACGTGTAAACGCCGAAGCCATAAGGTAGGAAATTACTGCCACGGCTCGGCCACAATGACGCGTGCCATCGACCCAACTCCGGGGTCAGCCGGCCGTCGAAAGGTGGTTCGCCTTTTGTTCGGGTCGTGAATACACCGACCCGTCGTCGGTGACCTCCGGTGTCGGGGAGGCTTCACCCCCAATGGTCGTCAGACGAGGCCCGAGGCCATAAGCCCGTTAAGAGACGACGGAGCGTTGTCCGGTCTACCTGCCTGTAGTCGCTGAGTTATGACGGACGAGGTGAAGAGGTGGCTCGATGTCTCGAGCATCTCGTAGACAGCGAACCTCTCATCGACGGGTCGGCATACGTTCGTCGAATGAAGTCTGGTGTTCATTAAACGAGATAAAATGCCCCGTTCTCGTTCCTAGTAAACGTCGTCCCCCCACCCCCGTCTCCATTACCCACAGATAAGGGATCGCTTTCGACGTGGAAATTAGCGCCTTTGTTCGAATCGTCGAAGCGAGGTTTGAGCCTATTTTGTGTCTATTTGTAGACGTCACCTTAGATTACGTGGAGAGAAAGACGCTTTAACAATAGAGTATGATAAAAGAGGATTACGTGCAATAATGACACAGATACAAATAATCTGTTATCTATTTTCGTTGTCTAATTAAGATTTTAAAGAAATTAATACTCATTTTATCGACCTCAGTGAATGGTCTTCGTATTTACCTGTGTTTGCTCGAACTATGCCGTATTTTATTGTCAAATTATTATTATTATTATTATTATTATTATTATTATCATTATTATTTTTATTATTGTATACAACAAGTTTTGATATTTTACGTATA
The DNA here is from genome assembly GCA_025642065.1 of Paralvinella palmiformis. NCBI lineage: Eukaryota > Metazoa > Annelida > Polychaeta > Terebellida > Alvinellidae > Paralvinella > Paralvinella palmiformis. The sequence goes on from JAODUP010000238.1 coordinate 365,764, forward strand.
CGAGATCACCGCCCTGCTATCCTTACGTTCGCTCTTCTCTGTTCCAAAAGTGACCACTTCACGGGTAAAACAGCTTTTGGAAAATATTGTGCCACTTTTTGTTTTGTTTTTGTCCCCATGACGATGAATGGTAGAAGGCGGATTTCTATGTACTTTAATCAAGGACTTTAAGTGATGTCAAGAGAAATCTTGTGTTGCTAAAAAATATATAAATATATCTATCTCTCTCTCTCTCTCTCTCTCTCTCTCTCTCTCTCTCTCTCTCTCTCTCTATATATATATATATATATATATATATATATATATATATATATATATATATATATTGATTAATCATTGGTATATATAAGACCAACCAGATATCAATATGACAATAATTAGAGTTTACACAACGAGGCCTTTCCTGGTTATAGAACTATCCCTCAGTAGACACGTTAGAGGAAAGTGTACTCGAAACTTTGTACTTTATACTATAAAAGTGAACAGTATTGTCTTTGTGAGAGGTACGATAAGAGTATAGGTCAATTGTTGGAGTTGATAGAGAAATACTTGCTGCATTTAGGTATATCCACTCTGCCTTAAAATGATCCGTCCAAAGATCCATTATATATATATATATATATATATATATATACGCGCACACACACGCAGGCACGCACGCACACATACGCACGTGCACACATACCCAAACAAACATATCATTCAGTAGATGTTTTATGTTTGTGTCTTCAGTTCAGAATGCCATAAATGTCTCTTTCGTAATAAGAGTATACCCAAACGAGACCTAGATATTCGGTTAATATTATTTTGACAATAAGCATTCAAAGGTAAAACTGCTTAGAGGCATCAACCAGGTGTGCACTCCACGGAGGGTCAAAGGCTACAGGGGCGAGAGACCCAGGTGCTAAAGAACGAAACTGCAAAAGACCGGATTCCTCGTGGCCTACTAGGATCCGAACCTATTCCTCTGCTGTCATTTGACCGCTCACCATTTTGCCCCTCTGCCTGTTACCATCGCCGTATTTCTGCTGATCCAATCTTTCGGCAGTTTGATCAATTTGTGATTTTACATCGCGAAATTAATAGTCGGCGTAAAAATAGCAAAATAACAAACATCGTATAACAAGTTAGACGCCTCTTTATTTACGATCTACCACATCCAATCTTTTACAGCCGATTAATATTATAACATTCGCTACCTACTTCAGTCGGCAACAAATCTTTTGTTTTCGTTTTGAGATGACTACTACAGATGGATCTGATGGAAACCGCACAATTTTCATGGAGTTATTCTTCCGGTAATTTTGACTAGCCGCTTGTGATCAACACAAATAGCTAATTTACGCCTACATATAAGCTTCATATTTTATTAAAATCTTTTGGCAATATTTAACCAAAATTTCGATTCCAGTTTTTGCCGGTAAACGACCAGCTGCGTACTCGTATGTCCCAATCGCCATCTTTTCCAAATCGGGTAAATCCCATTGTATAATTAATAAATAGAATAAACCTTTTTTTAAATGTGGCTTTTAGAAGAAAGGCAAACGCACCAGTATGGAAAGTTTCTAGCATTTGACGTATAATGACTCCAACCTTATCAGCGTATAGCGCATAAAGTATACCACGATACTACTTGTTGACTTGCACAAGGCTTTCGACCGCTTTAGCGTCAAGTCATTGACTTCAGAAAGGCCTTCCACACAACAGATCAAAGGTGACCAAAGGTCGGCGCTAATG
>JAODUP010000238.1:372500-382500 GCA_025642065.1 Paralvinella palmiformis
CCTAAAACGAGGCTTCCCTGGAAGGTTTTTATCGGGGGCTGATTGATGTAGGATATAGGAGGAAATACATCCGGGTAAATGTTTGTGCACGCGTTTCCATATACGAACTTATCCCTTATCAGTCGTTTTATTGGTATAATCGAAATTAAGAAGTTTGACAGTTCCGCCATTCCATAATAATTGCCGTTTGGGTGTTTTTCTCTCACATCTTGTCAACACTCACACATCCATGCACGTACACACGCCCGTGCTCACACGGGTAAAGAAAAAATGTAACGGCTTAAAGTCCCCATTCGATAAGATTTTTACGAAAAACTACTATATCCCATGTGTGTATGACCATATCGCGGGTGTTTGCTGCGGAGTTGCACACATGCACAGATCTATCTATATATTTACGCGAGGAATCGGACAAAATGGATGTTACCGTATATTGTATATTGTACGATGATTGCAATATTTATTTAATGGAGTTTGGATAACGCGTGATCCAGTCTCGGTAGATAGTCGTTAATTATCAGGGAACAGGCTAAAGTACTATCTTGGTGTTAGTCAGTATAGTAGGTTCTACTCTTTATTACGTAATATCATCATCGAATCGATCGAGCATCGTGGAAATTCAACTGGGAATAGTTCAAAAAAATTGTCATTTCAGACAGGAAGGGGGCCGCCCATTTGTATGTACAAATTACATGTGTGATAAATATGATATTTATTTATTAAATTGTTAGTTTCGGGAATAATAACTGATAAGACCTAGTAAGAACTGTATAAAGTACTTAGATAATCACTGGGTTTTTTTTGTGTGTGTGTTTTCTTAGTAAAATGACAAATCAAATAATTTGGATGCTAAAACAATTATTCTTCGACAAAATGATAAAAACATGAAAAGAATTGACCTTTGAACTAGTACTACATGCCACGTGATACTCTGTACTACACACCATCTAGCAATACTACATACTAAATGCATGTGAATTATCGACTAGATATCGGGCAGAGCTCAGTCTGAACCCACTAACAGTCTGTCACGTGATCACAAGTTCATGGAAGAAAGATGGCGGATTATTGTGACTTATGCAGTTATAATAACAGCTCGAAACCAAATTGTATGGTGAGTGTGTGAGTGAGAGTGTGTGTGAATCAGTGGTTCCCACAAACACAGGCATAATTCGAGTTAGAACCGCAACCGTTGCATTTGTAGAGCAGTACACTAACCATTCTTCATTCGGGGTCCCGTTTTATTATATTAGTTGAAACAATGACAAGAAGAGTATTCAGAGAAAGGCAAAAATTCAACACAACAATAACACATTATGGAGTTCGCCAAACTTTCAATCGAATAGATAATTCTATATCAATTTTAACTAACTATAACTTCAATTGCTACTACATTACAATAAACCTAAACTGTTTTCTGATATATGATTTTCACAGATCTTCTGCCCCATCACCGCTTTATGTAGTCTATACTGTGTTTGTGTTGGATAATTGATATACATAGATGACCAAATCGTCTCTACTTTCGTCCAACCAGCGTTGAATACAAGACAAATTTTTAAAGCTTATAGTCTTCTTAAACTGTAATTAGAAATATTTTTCTCTGTAGAGCGAGTTTTTTCTTCTTCAGTTGCGACGACGACCCAGTCGGAATTGTTTGCTGGCTTTCTTCAATAGACCGATCTCTCTCGAGCACTTTGTGGCCAGGGCGAATGACGAGATAACCACGAATTAGCTGACAAGTTGACAAGACGACAGCGCACACGTCGGTGATGTAACGTTAGGCAGCAGCGGATCCAAGCGCCGACGCCGGTTCAATGCCTCGCAGCAAATCTGGTCGCCGCCAGTCACACGCACACACGAACACATCGGCCAGGCGAAGATCAGAGCGAGTCTTGATGGATGCGGTCAGGGCTTTCGACTCGGTTGGAAGCATCACTTCGTCGACTCACCGGGGTCCTTTGAAGCGGTGCGCTCGGCGTCCTTTGAACCATCTGTGCGCAATACGGTTTCGCCAGAAACGGCTCATTTTCCTGCGCAATATTGCGTGCGTCAGCAGCCTATTAGAATGGGATTGCTGCCTATCTCTAATAGGTCACCGGGGCCGAGCTGAGTTGTAATCTCCACGAGTCTTCTCGGATGAGCATTATAATGCTATTAGTGGTTGTTAGTGGCTGTGTCTGTGAGGCTCTGTGTGTATATGTGTGTTTTGTAATTTCAGGGTGCCGCAGAGCTTTGTGTTCGCTGTTTGATGAAGCTCGGCTGATCGACAGGGTGCCCTCGCCGGGGATGTTTATTATCATCACGTGGGTGCGAGGAATAAACTTCAGAAAAATAACTGTCCATTTGTGTGTTAATGCGGCGGAGCGAGCTTACCGAAGACACAACTGTGATTTGATGTGATTGGTCTCTCTCTCTCTCTCTCTCTCTCTCTCTCTCTCTCTCTCTTCTCTCTCTGTGTGTGTGTGTGCGTGCGTGTATGCGTGTGTGTTCGTACGAACGAGCGTGTGTGCATGCGCGTGCGCGCGCGAGTGTGTAATAAAGGCGCGGGCTCAGATTTTCGTGATGTTTATAATTCTTACAGAATTATGACCAAACTTTTTTTAAATAATTTGGCTCTATCCTTCTTCAGCATATCCGATGTATGTGTGCGTTCGTATGCATATATATATATATATATATATATATATATATATATATATAATACTTAGTAGTGAGTAATCATGGTTTAGATTTTCTGCCAACGCAAATTTCAATTTCTACCTTTGAGGGTATATATATATATATATATATTGGTACCGGGTAGTAGAGAGTGTTTTATTTAATTTTTCTCCATTTTATCTCGGTCCATTTAGCCTACCATGTGCACAAAAGTGTCCGTAAAACATCAATCATCTCATCCATTTTATCTGTCTTCTCAAACAAAGGAATGGAGTAGCACTCGGGGTAGAAGTGCCACTGCGGTAGGAGTAGCACTGAGGTAGGGGTAGCACTGAGGTAGGAGTAGCACTGAGGTAGGGGTAGCACTGAGGTAGGGCTGGCAGTGAGGTAAAGACCATTACAAAAAAAATACCGGGCGTTCGTCGTGTTTAAATAACTGTGCAGTCCTTAATTAAATGAAATGTGTCGTATTTTTCTATTTAAATTACTAAATAAATATTGATAAAGGTTCCGCGGTTCGCGCAAATCACGTGTCAGTGACACGTCACGAAAACCGGACGGCAGTTTTATACGACCGAAACCGGCAATTAGTGACTGTTCCGAGTTCGGAACTTGGTAACGCTGGTGCTGTTCGGTTGGCGTGCTACGAGAAAAGCGTGCATCTATGGATGATGGTGAACACTGGAAATTTCCCTATCAGAGAGGGCTGACCTCCTTCCTCCCCCTTCCCATTCCATTATATCAGGTTAGCTATAATGATATCGTGTCAGGCACTTTACCTGGCCATATGGTATCGTTGAGGCTTTCTCTCTGTTAGCCACATCAAATAATTAATTAAACTCTAAGTTATGTGTTCACCCTCAGTCACCTACCAGTATGCTTTCTCACCGCCGACAGGGGGCGTGTTCGCTGAGCGCTCGATAGCCGAACAAATCAGCGCTAGATCACCCTTCAGAGAACAATCACACACACGCACACGCGCGCGTGCGCACACACACACACACACACACATATAACAACAAACAACAAGGGTAACGGATATATTAATTTATTTAACGATTATCTCCGCTAGTTTTATTAATTCATAACTTTATGTTGAGATAAATATTTTATATCCATCACAAGAACTGAACGGCTCTCTCTCTCTCTCTCTCTCTCTCTCTCTCTCTCTCTCTCTCTGGCACCAACGCTAATAACTTACCTACAAATTGAAGCAGCGACTTATAAAAATATAGAAATGTCTACAGATCTCTTATATACATATCACAAAAGGGTTTTGGTGTCATTTCTGAGACACGAAATCAGATCAGCATCACCGACGTGTTTCGTCGATTACAAAACACCTGAAGCTGCCATCGGATGCGTCTTCCAGAAATTTGTTTATTTTCCGTGGCACATAAATCGCCGGAAGTGTCAAAGTGCGCCTCGGGGACACAACCGGCCGTCGGGCGGGTCAATTCTTCGACGAGTTTTCCGGTCGGACGCGGTCTATACACGCGACCGGGTTGTCGCGACTCGGCCAACTGAAATCAACGAATTGGGAATTTACAATTATCTCGGCCATTAAAAGGAAACGAGCGACATAAAATAAGTAATAAGGATATATTCTAAAACAATCTACATCCGGTATCGTCACGCGAGGTATGTTCGCCGAAAATCCTTCACCGGAAGCGGGACGCGTAAAAAAGGCATATCGCGTGTACTTCGACGTGGGACAATGATGACAAAGGTCATTACCGAGTAAACTCCAGAAGATGAAACCGTCGACAAAAGGACAAAGTATCCTGTCTCCCCGGGACGATAACCAGCGCACCCGCGGCTCGCTCTAATCAAGGACATAATACTTCGGTTATGGGAAGGACTAACTGTTCGGTTTTCTCCTCAGCATCAATCTGTCCCGTGATGACGACGGGCCAACGTCACAAAGGAACAATTGCTTTGAAGTGATCTCATCTCGTCCGAAATTGGTGTCTAGATTACGGCGACATTGGGATGTTCACACGAAGACGGCGTCAGCTATAGTAGCGAGAGGATGTGGCCAACGTACGACCAGAATAATTATGTTTTGGTCGTCTCGACGATTCTGGTAACTGGATACTGAACCCGTGGCTTTCGAAGGGGCTGGGTTATAGGCTTGGAGAGTGTGAAAAGAGACAAACTATTGCACGACAGTCCAGCGTCGTCCTCTCTCTTTCTCTGGCTCTCTCTGTCTCGCTTTCTTTCTCTGGCTCTCTCTCTCTCTCTCTCTTTCTCTCTGTGTGTCTGTTTTGCTCTCTCTCTCTCTCTCTCTCTCTCTCTTCTCCCTCTCTCTCTCTCTCTCTCTCTCTCTCTCCTTTCTCTCTCTTTCTCTGTCTGTCTGGCTGCCCCCCCCCCTCTCTCTCTCTCTCCCACCTTCCCCCTCTCTCACCGATCTTCCCCGATCTTCGGCCAAACATCGGTTGAAGTCTCCCAGATCTCCACCGCAACAACATATTGCTTACGTCTCAAATTACAGCCTAAATACTCGAGGAAACTTTTATTAAAGACCGCGATGATGGCTGGCCTGGGACAAAGGGCGGTGATTAAATCCAGCGAAATTACTCCGACGACACGGAACCTTCCTCGACCAGCTAAAGAATAGGCTGTGACCTCTAGGCCATTAAAAGGTCGCCGCTTGACGAGACGACAGATTGCGGAATCTCATTGAAAACTCGCCTTCTTTGTGCAAATATTTTCTTTCCTACCATTCAATGAGCCGGCCAGTGGTTGAAAGGCGATTACACAGACTAGGTTAAGTGCTTCTCGAAGTGAACAATCTATAAAGTACGATTTGCTAACAAGTGTCGACAACTTTAACTCGTCTATTTAGCTGGTGTTTAATTTGAAACCAATTGTGTTTTGGCCATAAGGCAACGATTTAATGACACGTCTCATATAAGAGGAATGTGACACACACACACACACACACATACACACACAATACACACACGCGCGCACACATACACACACGCGCGCGCGCTCACCCAACAACCATATCACATTCAATAAATACATGATTTTATGTCTGCTTTTCAAAACATAAACGTCCGACCAACTATACGTTTAAACAATTGTATTTCTGAATCAACACACACACATACACACACACACACACACACACATAGAAAAATTAACGGTACTTATCGCGATTGGTTTATTGTCAAAAATAACAACATAATATAAATAACAAAATATAGATTATTAACTGCACAATTTTTACCTGATTGTCTATTTTTAGTTCATCCAATCAGATAATTCTTCCATCAACTCTTCATCATCAACGTCTTCCCCGAACGACGACACGTGCGAGGACGCGACAGACGGAAGCGACTTCGACGAGAGAACGGAAGTTGATTGACTGTCCACTTCCGGCAGTACGTCGCCATCCGAGTCGAACGCTTTCGGCGAGTCTCTGGACGACGTTACTTCGACGACGCCTGGATCGCCGTTTAACTCGTCATCGACTCCCTCTTCCTTGACTAGCCCCCTCTGCCGGCGATCCTCTTGCTGAGCGTCCAGGATGTGCTGCAGTTGGTTGATGTACTGGATCGCCGAACGGAGTATCTGGACCTTGCTGAGTTTCTTGTTCCTGGTCGAGCAGGGCAGATGCTGACGAAGTTTGGCGAACGTCGAATTGATGGTCTTTACTCTGTTTCGTTCCCGCTCGTTCCGCCTGGCTATTGTCGTCGGATGGAGTCCGTGATGTCCGGATACGGCGGCCAGCTTGTCCGGATGGTACGACTGTTGGTAGATGAAGTCGTCGTCCTGCCTGATGTTTGCCGGGAGGAAGTCTTCGTTGTGATAGTAATACCATCGGGATAGGCACTGCTTGTTCATCTCAGCCATCGAGATGCTGGTCAGCACCGGCAGGGAGAGATCGCCGCAACTGTCCGCCGTCGGGATCTCGTATCCGGCGACGTAATCCGAAGTCGGGTATCCAGGCGTCCACGTCTCCGGATAGCCGTAGCAGGCAGAGCCGGATATAGTCTCCATCGGGGGGCTTGGTTTTTGAATGGCTGATTTAGTAGGAAGACGGGAATTTGGGATCCCGAAGAAAGGATGCAGTTCGTCCTCTCTCTCTCTCTCTCTCTCTCTCTCTCTCTCTCTCTCTCTCTTTCTTTCTTTCCTCTATCTCTCTTACTCTGTGTCTCTCTATATTTCTCTCTCTATGTTTATCTCTTTCTGTGTTTTTCTTCTCTCTCTCGTTCTCTAAGTTCCTTTCTATATATCTTTCTGTATAAGTCTGTATATGCCCATGTCTCAATATACTCAAGTCCCTCAAGAGATATCTCCAGACTTCGATGGTCGTTGTGGCTCTTTACTCAGTCGGCCTCTCTCTCGATCTCCCTCAATGATCACCAGTCGCGTGCCGCTCGCTTTTATCTCAAGATAAATAGACGACCACCCGAAACCGGCCAGCCACTCAAAAGAGCCACCCAACAGCCACCCACCAATCCGCCATCCACTAACTCACCCAGCCACCCACCGGCCATACAACGAGACACCCCCGCCACCCCACCACCACCATCATCATCATCACCACCAGCAAGGACCACCTCCCCCCTCTCCCAAACCAACAGGGCAGCAGAACCACTCGACCGTAAATCAGGACATCGACCAACCAACTGTCAGAATAGAGAACCTAAACCACAAATTGTTGATGATTTAGTAAGAAAAGACTAATTATTGTAGTTTGGTTCTGCTCCGTTGATGACTCCACCCCTTATCTACTGTCAGTAGACTAACTCCGTCCATCTTTGTCCGCCTCTTGGGACATCAAAACCGCCGAGAGACGTCTTTAAACGTGAGAGAAACACCGAGTGGTTTTTGGTTAAACTGGAACGGGATAGGTTTGATAGAGGAATACATTAAAAATTGTATATTAGTTGGTTTAGTAAAAACGTGTCGACGGAGTATAATTGGGGAAAAAGTCTTTATAGATTAATCCTGCTCAGTTAACAAGGAAACAAATCGTTTTTCTTAATTCTGTATCTAATTTTCCTTCGGCCTCCCCCTTCTCTCTCTCTCTCTCTGTCACTCACCCCCCCCTCCATATTTCAGTTAGTAGTACACGCTTATGTTTGTTTTATTAGATAATAAACTCACTCACTCACTCACTCACTCACTCACTCACTCACTCACTCACTCACTCACTCACTCACTCACTCACTCACTCACTCACTCACTCACTCACTCACTCACTCACCACTCACTCACTCACTCACTCACTCACTATTATTATATATATATATATATATATATATATATATATATATATATATATACCAGACACATGCTTAGGTATACGCACACATCTATCAATATTTGGAGGCATGGAATATTTTATTTTTAGATTAATGTATGTATAGTTGTATTTGTATTTAGATTTATGGAGGTAGGTCTCGAAGGATGTTTAGATATGTTGATGCTCTGTGCCTGTTGCCTCTTTATATGTACCCTAACACACACACACACACACACACACACACACACACACACACACACACACACACACACACACACACACACACACACACACACACACATATGCAAACTGACGCGCAGATAGAAGACACACGCAAGTAGGTGTCTATCTTACAAGTGTGACTAATCTTAATGTATGACTGATAGCTAACTGCGGTGTTTTTTCCTTGGTTAAGTCAGTCACATCTTGAAGTGAGTGACACTTCCAGATGTCGATATAATGACAACCTTCTACAGCAGTGCCACCTTCCCACAACCCCTGGAATACTAGCTCAGGGGGCGCCACTGGCTGGGAGTAGGGGCTATTTACCCCGCAGCTAAGATGGCTAAGAACATTTTAGTTTCTGTCTAGTTCCACCGGCGTAAGCGAAATACATAAGAAATTTATCTGAGTTCTTATTATCATGCGAAATGTTTGCAATCTTATGTTTAAATATTTTTTTTTGTTCAGAACCTCAGTTATTACATACATGTGCATGTATCTGTGCAGTAATGAGCAGGTGTGTTTTCGAAACTTGTATTTTTGCATTTTAAGGAATTTTAATGGAAGGAAAACAACTTACTTTCTAGATGTCTAGTGATGGTTGACTACTTGTGTTTAGTCATTTCAAAATTCTCATTTGAAAATCATGGAAGGAAAACAACCTGATTTGAAAGTCTATATCAGTTTCTTTATACCCCCATCTCTCTCTCCCCGCTCTTATTCTATGTTTCTATCTATTTCTCTCTCTCTCTCTCTCTTTCTCTCTCTCTCTTCTCTCTCTCTCTCTCTCTCTCTCTCTCCTCTCTCTCTCTCTCTCTCTCTCTCTCTCTCTCTCTCTCTCTCTCTTTCTCTCTCTCTCGCTCTCTCTCTCTCTCTCTCTCTCTCTCTCTCTCTCTCCATCCCTATCTAATAATAATAATAATAATAATAATATGTGATAGAAGCTGCTCTAAGGCGCTTTACAGTATTATTTCCAACATGTTGCGTGTAAAAGACGAAGCTTGATATGTTGGTTTTTCTTGATTTATAATCCACTGTTCGGTGATTTCGTGTGTTTCTCGCATGTCGGCCATTTTCCCTGCCAGATTCATATCCACTACACGCAGACGACAACATCAGCAACGGGTCGAATTGCAAAACTGTTCTCTCTATTTCATTATAGATTCTTGAACTGTTTTTACAGATCAGTCAGAAGTCGCATAGATTGATTACTATTTAGAATCAACTAAACCGTAAACGATTTCTAACCAATTATCTTCCTGTCTGTTTGAGTAACAATTGACCCTTTAGTCGTGTCCATTGTGAGCCCTGTTTGTGACGTTTCTGCGCCATCGTCCCGCACTAAGCTAGTTTACTAAACCCAGCTCAGTGCCTGACACTGGTAGATTTCGGTATAATGGCGTAACAACCGCTTCCGGTCTCTTTTATTGCTCGCAGAATTAAATTAAAATCCGGGATGTTCATCGGCAAAGTATTAATTACGACGTCAAGTCAATCTGTCGCATGGCAACCGTGTTTTGTCTGTTTAAATTTGGCTTCTGAAATGGAAGACTTTAAAAATTGAGCCGATTTCAGCAAAATGTATGTCCATGATCACGGGCGAAACATGCAACAAACTGCACAGCCAATGGCCGATTTATCGAATTCGGCGAAATTTTCGTTGCATCGTCTTCATTTAGTTTTATTAGAAAGAAGCGTTTAGTTGAAAATTGACCCGTCTGAGAGCTCTGACACAAAGATTGGTTTAGATATGAGAGAACGATGCTCTCTAAATACATCCTATCATTTATTTCGGGCAGATGTCGTATGACACGTTCAGGCTACAGGATGTATGCCATGCTGATGTGTTGTATT
>JAODUP010000238.1:387500-395000 GCA_025642065.1 Paralvinella palmiformis
CTGCTTTAGCCATTATGCATCATTTGTCGAGCCGTGATAGCGCAGTTCGTCATGTGGCGACTGGTTCACTCATCTATACAGGACACGACGGCTATGTGTTTGAGTAAAGCTTTGCGCCTATAATGGCATGAGATATGTGCTGTGTAGCAAACAGGTCTGAATAGGACTCTATCTAAATATTACATATTATTATTATATTATTGCAATGAGATAATTTTTAGAGGTTTTCATTTCACGATGGGTTTCGTGGAACGATTTCGCTGCGATCAGAATCAAATGTCTTTTGTGAGTCTATGTAAAACCAAATCCCTTGACCGTGTATTTTACCTCCAGATCAAGATAAGACTGCGTTAATTCTGGTGATATGTAACTGTGTAGCGGTGTTGTTCATCTTCGCTGTCTATTGTTTCGAGATCGTCTTCATTATCCGCAATTTTCGGACAACTTACCGGAAGCGGAACACGATAAGTATACTCGGGCTGGCTCCTGTAAGTAACAAACGAAACGTATAATAGTGATATTAAATATTTGGATCAATAAAACATCCACCCATCCATCGAACTACGGAACACACACACATACACAAGCACACGCGCACGCTCAAACACACACACAGACACGCGCGCGCGCGCACACACACACAAACAAGTGAACGCGTAAACTAACGAGTGAGTAGTAACTAAACAATAGCCGATGAATACATCCGTTAATAACAAACTAAGATATATATATATATATATATATATATATATTGACAGGTATTTTCCCTATGTGCACTAATTGGGGTTCTAATACCAAGGACAGGTCTTCTCGTAGATTTGGTTTCCAGTTGGTGAGTATAGATGTTATAGACAGAAGTTAGACAAAAGTTTGTGTTCTAAAATCACACACACACACACACACACACACACACACACACACACACACACACACACACACACACACACACACACACACACACACACACACACACACACACACACACACACACACACACACACACACACACACACACACACACACACACACACATATATATATATATAGAGAGAGAGAGAGTGACTGAGTGAGTGAGTGAGTGAGTGAGCTAGATAACAGTTGGGTTGTTTATTATCACTGAGTCCAGTCCCCTAAATTCTTCTGTGCGGCGTTTCACATGACTTCCCCTATTGTCGATGTTCACGATCGCTAACATTTCCTTATATATGAACGTAGTCATCCATAAATCACTGATCTTAGGTTATATAGAGATAGACCATTAACCTAGTTTTGCCTCAGTGATGACGATGATGATGATGACAATAATAATAATAATAATAATAATAATAATAATAAAATTAATAATAATAATAATAATTATTATTATTATAGTAGCTATTCATATAATATTAATATTTTTGTTTATTTATTATTATCTAGTTATTACGGATTATCTATTTATTGTCTGATGAATCTGATCCAAGATTATCTCGGTAATGAGAAGCTCCTCCATCAATCTACTGACGTCTACCTCAAACTAAACACGTTTCCTGTTTGTTGCTGTTGTTGTTGTTTACCTTCCCCGAAGTTGACCAGGTACGACCACGTGTTAGTCAATAGTCGTAATTGATCCCCTAAAACCCAGGAACCTATTTCTAAGCGTACCAAGATATTAGGTTGATGCTAAATATTATTATTATTACGTTTACCACAATCATATAGGATTCAGAATATTAAAAACATTCGTGTGCCGATTAATAATAATAATAATAATATAATAATAATAATAATAATAATAATAATAATAATAATAATGTATATTTAACAAAGCACCCTTATTAGCAGGAGCCATTCAAAGGCGCTGTACAAATAATACGTAATATAATAATACCTCAAATAATATGTCTGTAAAAACCCGTAATGATTTAAAAGATACTAATTATTAGCCATCATATGTTTATTACAAGAATATAATAAAGAGAATGCTTCCTTTGATCAGACATATATTATGTTAGCCAGGTTTATTTAACATTGTTGGCTATTATTGGGGTTAAACATTTCAATGTAGAACTTGTTTCGTTGTTATAGGAAAACCTACTTGTTACTTCTGACCATGACATATCAAGTGGCCATCACCAAACCTATAATAGCTTTCTTGTCAGTAGTCTTGTGGGTGGACGGACTTTATATACCTGGTCAGGTAAGTAATTATAATTACAGAGTCTTATATATATATATATATATATATATATATATATATATATATATATATATACTAGACTTACTATCAACGTTTAGGGTTCCCATTTAAATATAGTTCTATGCATGTATAAGTTTGTTGAGGTTCATGTACGTTTAGATATGTGCATTTGTAGATTTATTTATGTATAAATAATATATGTTTATTCATGATGGTTATGTTGACCATAATAATAATAATAATAATAATAATAATAATAATAATAATATATATATATATATATATATATATATATATTATATCCACACACAACAACGCACACCACCCACACACACACACACACACACACACACATATGAGAGAGAAAGCTTTCCCAATAATCGATGTTTATTCCACATGATCTATCCCCGTTTCAGTTCACAGCCGCCAATGCATTCACCTATCTCCAATCTATTCATATCGTGTCGACAACGTTTGCCATTTGGGGTTTGGTCATTCTACAGACAGCCTTCCGAGCTGACCTTGTCCGATATGTCTCCGGGTTAAAGTTCTTATTTCTGCAGCTCACACTTATTGGCACCAGCCTCCTAAACATCATCATAGGCTCTCTGGTGTCTAAAGGAATCATACCGTGTACGCCATTCCTCCCATCTACAGCTAGGGCAGCCAGTAAGTACACCGTCCTTGACCCCATCCGGGTTTGTCATCATGCGCATGCGTGGAATTGTTTTTTTATGATGATGATGATGATGGTGATGATGATGATCACGATGGAGACGATGACGACGATGATGATGATGATAAAAGTATTTTAGATAGTGACAATATATGGTGATAATAGTGTTGATGATGATGATTATGATTATGGCAGTGGTGTTGATGCAACTACTAATAAAGATGTTAGTGATGATGATTACGATGTTGATGATGATGATGATGATGATGATGATGATATATCCGATGATAAAGATGTTGACGATGGCGAACGTAAGATATGAAATATAGCTGCTTAAACCGATAAGAAATATTCCACTTTTTTAATCATCCCGCTTATCTATACAAGATTTAATCTATTTTATCTTCCCATATGACAGGGCTAGATAACAGTTGTGTTGTCTTCTACATGGTTCTCATCTCGCTCTGCGGTCTGCCAGCTTATTGTCGGGCGTCGGATGCCGTCGTCGAGAGTTCTCAAAGATATCGGAAGAAACGATCAATAGCGTGAAGTCATCAGATCACGTGGTGGTCGTTCCTGAGACGGTCGTCCATTATTCTTTCGTCGACGCGTTTAGTTGCGCAAGTTTAAGATTTTGTTGTCGAATATAAAACTAACAGATAATGTTTTGGTGTACTCTGAGTTGCATTGCGTTCATACCAGTCCGAACAATGATCATGTAATAGCTTTATTAAGATTAATTCGGCGTCCATGAAAAGAAGGTGAATTCATGAAATTGAAAAAAAAAACAGGTGGACCATTTCGATTTTCTTTAAAAAGCAACGTTGAAACATTATTTTGATGAGATAGTTTTATCTTTGGAATGTTAGTTGGTCAAGTTATTGAGAATGTTTGTTGTATATAGATGGTCGCATAATTATTGAGAGTAGAATGTCCGAATGTCGATTCCATAATCTTAACTAGGGCAGGTGTATTATTCTTAATGTTAGACCAAATAGTTTTACTTGTTAGTAACAGTATATTATTATTGTTCTGCTTAATGCCTATCAATAATACATAAAGCATAAAATATTGTCTTGTTGTTTTGGTAATAGGAAAAATTTAGTGGTTTAAGCATTCGTAATTTAAAGGAGAATTATTCGTGTTTTATGTATTGGTCGCTTAATAGACACTTTCAGGTGGTTTATGCATTGGCCATTCAAAGGACATTTTTGTGTGTTTTATACATTGGCCATTTAAAATCAATTTCTTGTTTATCTAATCGAACGCGTATAAAGTAAAAGTTGTATTGATGATATTTGTTATCATGTATATTATGCTGACGTCTTTTGATATTGTTGTCTTCATATGTAACAGTTATGTTAAATAAATGGCTCACACTTTAGATGACAGCACATTATTGCATCTGCTTATTTCGGCTCACATTTTTCTAACAGTCTATATATATATATATATATATATATATACATATATCCATCCACTTCCGTTTATGTCTGATTCCGTTTCTGCTCTCTCTCTCTCTCTCTCTCTCTATCTGTCGCCCCCTCTCTCTATCAGTCTCTCGTCTCCCCCCTCTCTCCCCCCCTCTCTCTTCCACCCTGTGTGTGTGTGTGTGTGTATGTGTGTGCCGAAATCAACTATCCCCCAGTACTTCCCTCTCCCATCTTAATTTTCATCCCCTATCTCCTATGACCACATCCCCTATCTCTCACGTTTTTCCCTTGCAATTATTTCTCCGTCACAAAACATTATCTCACACGTATTTATCTGTTTATCAAAACATTAATATAATATCACCAACGACGATAACGTGTTACGTCACCATCCGATATTTATTCGCGAACTAATGTTCATAATAAAGCATAGTACATACGCGCGCGCGCACGCACGCACACGCGCACGCAAGCACGCACACACACACAAACAAAAACACTCGCCTATATATACACAAACACATAGGATAAGATGTATCCATATCAAATTACTATATTGATAAATCTAAATTAATCATTCTTTAAAACGAAAGCCTTTCAGTGATTTTCCGCCACCAGTGACCCATTAAATTACACACGTGACCGGACATTACCTCAGCAAACATCTGAAAATGAAATAATTATAGGACAGCTATCATAACAGAAAATTATTATTTAATTAAATTAATATTGTCTGGCTGACGTGGAACAAACCAATAATGAAAATATTATTGTTATAGATGTTGTTGTTGTTATCGTGCTAGTTGTTCTTTCCGTTGTTGTCGTGCATATTATTATTATTATTATCATCATCATCATCATCACTGACCCTTTTCAGATTTTGATTTCTTGTGATCAGCCGAGCCTTCGTTAGTGCTGACGTCACTCAACGCGGTTTCAGTCACGTGTTGAGTTCCGGTGACGTCCAACTTCCGGTCTAGTTCCTCTTCGTCGATCGCGTCGCCATAGCGACGAAAAGCGACCCGGCCGCACATCGACACCAACACCATCCAGACAACAACAAAACTGTTATCTAATCCTGGAAGACGATTAGAAAAATGTGAAATTATATTTTCCATTCGTGCTCTTTTTAACGGGAACCCTTAATCCTTTGGTACACCATAAGTGGTCATGTAGCCCAGTCAGTAGAGCGGTGCGTTCTAGACCTCCCCATCTTCTGGGATAAAATCCTAGTGATAGTATGATCAAACTTTGGGGGAAGTTTCTTCCTATCGTTTTGTTTGTTTTATTATTTCACTTGACCATATGACCCAGGATTGACTAGTGCCCCAGGCTAAGAAAATACTGACTGACTGACTGACTGACTTGCTGACTCACTCACTAACTCACTCACTCACTCACTCACTCACTCACTCACTCACTCACATCATAAATAAAAACACAACCAGTTTTAGTTAGTACAGATCAATTCCTCCAGATGTCGCTCAGCTCAATCTATTAACAAATATACCAGAAATCTACCATTTTCCAGACAAAACAAAAAGAGACAACTGAAGGTTATTTAAACTTCAGCCCATACAAGTTCGTTGACCCCCTTCAGCCTTCGCATACCTCAGCCAACCGAGGTGTAAATAAGAAGCTGTCAGAGGAGTAGTTGGTTTGAGGAGTATAAGTTTGCGGCCGAAGAAGGCCATCCAGCCATGAAGATCTGAGTGAAGTGAACAGTTTTAGGACCGCAATGGAAATGAATATTTTGACTTCTCTCTGCTAGTCTTTTGTATTATTATATGCCATATGCATTATACTTTATTGTATTATAATGTACTTGATTGAATATCGAATACAATAAAATTAAATCAACAACGTTCGGATGATTATCAATCGCAGAACGAGTTTGGGATGTTCCGTAATCTGACTCGACTCAGCAGCAAAGGGAGGTGCGATTTCTTCGGTAACGATATTCACCATTTGTCTTAAAACTATCACCGGCAATTATTGGTACTTTATAGGTAGACAGGTAGATCGAGCATCACTGGGGGGAGTTGTCGTCTAAAATCGCAAATGCTAATATATCGGGGAGTTGAGTTGTTTAGCTCCGGCATTGGTCGGTCACGCGTGACGTAAATAGCTGGGGGCCGACTCGTCAGTGAAACTAAATTTACAGATAGAGGTAAGCCGGATTCGAACCCACAACCTGGAGGGAACGTCCCTCCTAATATGTCGAAGAAATATAAACATCACTGGAGGAGGAAAACACGTGGAGTCAAATATCGGCTGGGCATACCTGAAGGTTGTTTCATCTTTGACTTCGCTCCATTACCTTTGGAAGTCGCTGGGCCCATTTAGCCTACCACGTGCACAAAACTGGCCGTAAAACATCAATCAATGATCAATCATCGCCAGCTGTAATCCGGAAGCTCCCCGAATGTCCGTATACGGGGAGATTTATGGATATGATGTTAAGTGACTGATTTACAGTTCGAACGAGAAGAGATCGATGAGAAACATCCGAGACGGAATTTAGCGATGTTTATGTTGTTGTTGTTGTTGTTGTTGTTGTTGGGGGAGAATCCCGAGGCTGTCACTTGTTCGGCACAGCCTCTATGTTGGAGTGGTTCAAAAACCTCCTCCCCCACCACTCATAGGGAAGCAGTACGAAAAGATGGAGCCGAAATACCCTGAGGGTGGTCACTGCCAGAGTGGTTTACGTTCCCCCTTAATTTTTAATAATTCAGTGGAGACGGCAGCGCCATTTAACGTGGTCAGCCACCACGACGTTGTTAGCCGAGAAATTAATTCCTGGAAAAGTTTCGACCACTTGCTGGGATCGAACTTGTGACCGTTGGCACCAAGTGCCGGGTACTTAAGCGCTAGGCCACCGGAGTTCACTATCGATGTTCATGTCCTACCCAAACCTTTATGCCGTCCCTATGGCCTCATGGGTAGAGCGCGGGACTTTGTTACTCATGGTCATGTTGTGCTTAAGGTCGAAGCTTCGAAACCCGATCGTGGCACTATTGTAGGAGGAGTTTTCCCATCAATCCTGGAACTGGTAGGGTTTTCTCGGCCGAATATGCCTTCTATTGTAAATTCTAAATTTATTTCGAATTAGTTCCCGTATTGAAGCAGTAAATTACAGACCATATGCGTCTCCCTCATTTGAAATAGGCAAGCGACGTAAAATAACCACCAATTTGGCCATTTTTATAATA
>JAODUP010000238.1:397500-496700 GCA_025642065.1 Paralvinella palmiformis
TCTTTCTTCTCCGATAATTAGATCGAAAATGCTTCACGATAAAAACAACTTCTTCGATGAATATGGCAATACAGAAGACAAAACATGCCCACAGGATACCTAATATGATGTCACTGGAGAGACTCTGGGCTGAAAATAACAAAGATATTGTCAATAGACAGACGGACGGACGGACGGGTGGACGGTCAGACAGACAGACAGACGAACAGATATAGCGTGACGAACGAACGGACGGACTGACGGACGGACCGACCGACCGACCGACCGACAGACAGAGAGACATAGCCTGATGACCGGACGGACGGACGGACGGACGGATCGACCGACCGACCGACCGAGCGACCGACCGACCGACCGACAGACAGACAGACAGACAGACAGACAGACAGACAGACAGACAGACATGAAAACAGACAAACAGATAGATTGATAGCCTCGCAGACAGATAAATGGACAGGTAGACAGATAGACAGTCATATAGACAGACCGAAAGAAAGACAAATTAATTAACGAACGAAACGAAGGAATTAACAGACGGACAGACAGACATACGGACGAACGGACGAAGGAACAAACGAACGAACGAACAATACACAATCAAAATTTTTTTTTACAAGGAAACATAATTCATCGGTTGATCTAAACTAGTAGTTACAGAGTAAAGGTGGGGTTTATACTCGTTCTTACGTTAAATGTTACGAACATCAACAATTAAATGAGACGAGAACTCCTAAAGCCAACAATAGAATTAATAAAATAACAACAGATAACTGTTGTACTCCGTCGAGTGTTTCGTGTTCCCAGTCATCATTCGTCAACAAACAGCTGCTGTACCGAACTCCCGTCGAGTATAGTGCTATATGGGAATTATAATAGAAGATCGGGGGAGTGTAGACGGGATAGGGCAGGACTTACCTGATATGATCTCAGTAGCCGTCGGTACATCTACGGCACACTGTACCAGGCCATCTTCGTTGTCATCCATTGAGCTATATACGGATTGAACCACAAGAAATCTAGATAAGATGCTCCCTGGACCCAAAACTAACTATCTCCTGTTAAAAGTGTCACTCGTAATAATTTCTCCGAACAGAAGTCGCTTACGGTGTGTGTGTGTGGGGGGGGGGGGTTACGGTTACGATGGGGAGGGGAGCGTCTGACACGTGATCTATCACCGTTGTAGGTAGACCTAACAAGACTCTGTTGGTAAAAACGCTCCCCCCAAATGATGGTTTGCCTTTGTGGTTCGTTTCGTTGCGAAATATTTCACTCAGCTGAGGACAAAACAGGGCGAAACGAGTGGTGTTAGTTCGGTGTTTAACTGTGAATAGCTCATCTGACGGTTGATTTGTTGACTGTTACTGTGAAGCTACAATATAAAGTCTGACTATTTTGGACCGTTAGAGAAATGATAACGAAAAAACATACTCAACAACAACAACAAACAACTAGATCTTATTATGAATGATTTTATACATGCACAATACAAAATAACTATATGAATAAACAGTATTTAATTAATAGATTAACAGGTTATCACGCAAAGGATCGACAACTTCTCATTGTATAACATCGTCCCTCTATCGAATTAATCTATTAGTTGGTGACTTCAATGCAACTGTGTCAAAGGCACACTATTAATAGATCTTTATCGTCGTGCGTATGTTATGTTATCAACAATATTCTAAGACGAGCCTACATGTTATAGTATGCGATGTTAACTTTGTTGTTAGTTCTGATGGCGTAAAACGACATTAAACATGATAGCCCATGTTTCGTCTTCTTGAACGTCTAATACACAAATAAATAACACCGTTGATGTGGATATTTACAAATAAGCAAAACAAAACCAAACAATAAAAATGTAACCAAAAAGGTTTTCACCGACCCTCTCATATATACTGGTAAATAAGCTCAACGTACAAAGAACCTTTGAGTTCAATAACCTTTAAAGATAGATGCATAACATGACAACTGCGTATGACAACTGCGCCATCCCATGTCCAAAATAAAGAGTTCCGTATATACCGATGCCATAAGTTATAAGTACAGTATTTAAATTTAAGTTTTTTTTACCAACTTGCGTATTAAAGGTTGATTGATGCCTTAAACTTTTGATTGTGGGTGGAATATAAATCATAACGTTCTGAGTGTATATTATGTGATTATTACGCTACATACTTCTCTCGTTGTTTGGACTATACATCATTTTAACAAATCTACCAATTAGACATTGCACAAACGTGCATTCGCATAACACAACCACTAAAAGATGATGATGATGATGATTGATGTTTTACGGCCCCTTTTGTGCACATGTTAGGATAAATGGGCCGTGTGACGTCCGAGGGTAATGAGGCGAAATCAAAGATGAAACAAATTTCATATATGCCCACGCCGAGATTCGAACACGGGTGGTAGTAAGCTGTGGTCCAACACGCTACCACTAGACCAGGGAGGCGGCCATAACCAACCACTAAATGCCTAACACAAATTAGATTGGAAATATTAATGCAGGTAGCACTCGCCAGTAGCACCTAGTACATATTCCACAATGCAAATCGCAATTCGCTCATAAATTACATTAATAGGAACTTCCCGGATTGTGGAATAAATGGGAAAATTCATCGATCAAAATGGCTCTCGCTCAATGTGTAAAAGACAGCATAAAATTAAGTTATTTGATTTATACCCGACAAGCGTCAAATGCACCAACCCACTTTGCAACGACTGTGATATCTGATATTTGTAATTTCTTTTTATTGTACAGTCAGAATACATTAATCTGACAAGGTTTGTTACATGGTAATATGTTGGATAAACGAGAATGTCGGAATATCGAGACCATGACATACAAGTAGTCTGTGTCACACATTTTAAAATCATAACTTGTAACTTGTTGAAGTTTGGGGTACAGGCCTGTCGCCTATTGGGCACAGCCAGCTTTTTTTTAAATCATAAAGATATACCTCCGTATTTAAACTAATATTCAATAACCGTGCGCAAGATACGTAATGGCATTGAAGCTATTGATCATTTTGATGTTTGTTAATTACAGACACTATAAAGAAATACTCATGTCATTTTGTCCATCAGCATAACTCATGATCTGCTCACTGGAAAGATCAACATTTGTGTTTTTAATTAGCCACAAATGATTATAATTGGCTATTAGATAGCCATAGGCAATGGAAGCATCATGTGTCGGTGTGTATGGTCAAGGACGATTGTAATTGGTTACGATATAGCAATTATCGCGGGTGGGCGGGTTAATGAACCATTACTTACAACATGTTGGTGTGTCTTGCATGACTGAACAGCGGAAATATTTGGCAACATTTTTGTGTTGTCGGATTATCGAGGTCATTTTACATTGAAATGTCACATTCTGTTGGCGAAATGAATTGTCAGAGTCGGAACGCGGAACACGATTTTGTCGGATTAAAGAGTCTTTTATAATGGAGATAAATCCGTAACAGGCAATTAATGCGTCGGATGGTGGATTTGTCGGATAAACGTTGTCCGGATTAACGAATTTTGACTGTATTTGAATATTTATCTTATTAATTTAATTCATTTCTACTATAACTAACAAAATTTTAATTTAATTGATAACTATTACTTTACGCAAGTGGTCTCCTGTTCTATATTCAAACAAAACCTGCTACTTTGTAATTACATTAATTAAATGGATTGATTTAGTTATATCTGGGGTTGGGATTCTGCCTCCTAGCTGCACTGCAGCGCGCGCGCACATACACGAAATACATATATCTGGGGTCAGTGGGAAGACAGCAAATATTGATATGTTGGTCGCCCAAATTTCTACTTTTTTCAACAACATATTCTATCTTTTAAAGAGAGAGAGAGAGAGAGAGAGAGAGAGAGACAGAGTATTTATTTCAAATTTCCAAGCATATGAAAATACAAAGTGTACATCCAACTAAATATAATAATGGAAATTGGGGGACCGGTGTAGCCAAAGCCGTCTTCCCACTGACCCCATGAATTAAGTATGTATCATTTGACAGACTGAATTAATAAAAACATAAACTTGGATGCCAAGCCATGGGAGGCAACAATAGAGAATACCAGTAACCAGGTTACGGAATGAAAGAGAGATGAACATTTATTTATCTCTGTCGACAGTCATTACAAAATGGATTGGTTCATCTGACCGTAGCCGGATAAGAAAATAGTAACTTCTCTTTTACTTCGTTCTTGAACTGACACTTAGAAGTAAAGTTTGGTACTATTGATGTCCAATTGTTCCATATACAAGGGAATTTATAAATGGGACATTTTGCAGAGAAGGCAGAATCATAACATTCAATCTTGATTAGACTTGATTGTCTGGTTAAATAGGTTTCCTCAACATCACAATTAAATATGAACAAATCACAAAATGAATGAGGTAACCTGCCCATAATATAATAATTCACGAATAAGGCAGCTTGGTGCTGATGTAAACTGCCCAGTTTGAGAATTTCAGATTTTTTAAACAGGGGATCTGTGTGGCTATTATAGAAAGCTTTATTTATTATTCTTACCGCTCGTTTTTGTAAATTGGATGTTCTGCGCCAAAACGACTGGCTTGCATTTCCCCATACAGTGATACCATAGGACATAAATAGATTAATTAGAGCGAAGTACAAAGTTCTTAGACTTTCAACCGGGAGAAAATTCTTAACCTGATTTATAAGAAAAAGAGCTGTGGAAATTTTAATATGTATATGATCTAAATGATTCTTCCAGGTTAAATGCTCGTCCATATATATACCCAGATATTTTGTGGCTTGATCGTTGAATTTTGCTCCTATTTGATTAAGTTTAGTTCCGTTTATGGCAACATCTTTGCCCGAAAAGTCACACTTTACTTGTTGGTCTAAATACTATGTATTTTGTCTTAGTAGGGTTCAAAGATAAACGGTTGGCACAAAACCAGTCAAATAATTCAGCAAACTTGGAATTGGCCTGATTAAATAGTTCATCTAGGCCGGAGTTAGAAACAATATAATGATGTGTCGTCAGCAAAGGATAAAATACGACCGTTGGTGGATTTGAAATATCATTTACATATATTAAATATAAAAGCGGGCCTAAAATAGACCCTTGTGGTACCCCACACATTATGTTTTGGAAGCCAGATTTAGTATTTTCAATTTCAACATATTGTTTACGATCAGTCAGATAATTTAGAAACCATTTATTTGCAATACCGCGTATTCCCCAAATGTTTTCTTATGAGAATCTCATGATTAATTACATCAAAAGCTTTAGATAAATCACAAAAGATTGATGAAGGTTTGAATTATTGACTTTTGCACAGTGATTAACCAGGTGAATTATGGGATGTATGGTAGAATGCTCTGATCGAAATCCATTTTGATGTTTATATAAAATATTGTTACTAATTAGGAAAGACATCACTTTATTATACATAATTTTTTCAAATAATTTAGAAAATGCTGGTAGTAAACTGATTGGACGATAATTTTGTAATTGGCTAGAATCTGAAGCTTTGTGTATGGGAATGACCTTTGTAATTTTTAGCTGATCTGGGACTATATCTGAATCTAACGATCTATTAATGATATGAGTTATAGGAATAATAATCTCTGATATTGTTTCTTGGAAGTAACTTAGTTGATATTTCATAACGTCCACTACTTAATTTTGATTTTAATTTTCTAACTGTTTCAATGAAATAGGATAAATCAACAGGTTCTATGAATATATTATTATATATACTTGTAGACATATTTAGATAACTCGTATAAGTTTGTTTGGCTTTTGGAATATTCTGACTACTTACAATGTCTATATTAGAAAAGTAATTATTAAACGAATCGGTTATTTCAGATTTTTCAGACACCTGTTTGTTGTTTATTGTGAATGTTGAGGGAAAATTAATTCGTTACCTTATTTTTTTGCCAATTGCTATCTTGAGTATAGTCCAAATATTTTTCATGCTATTTTTATTTGATTCGAGCATATCCGTAAAATAGTTTATTTTTATTTTGTGTTTTAGCTTATTATATAAGTTAACATACATTTTATAATTATTTTTATTTATCGAAGTTTTTTTATAGAATAATTTATATTTGGCGAGAAATGATGTTAATAATCCAGTTGAAACCCATGGCTCTTTTTTATATATCTTTTATATCATTTCGTTTCAGTTAATGGGAAGGCTGTGGTAAATGCATTTTTATTTAATGAAATGACTGTATTATAAGCTGCGTTTCGACAGGGAATGTACTGAATTGCGCTAGAGTCAGTTTGATTTAAATATTGTTTAAATGACATTGTATTTGAATCAGAAATAATTCGTTTTAATTTAGAAGACGGGGGGAATAAGCTGACTTATCCGATACGACATGAAAAGTTCCAAAATGGTCAGCCACATCTCTGATAATAATACCAGAAGTAGATTTAGACAGTATATCGTTTGTATAAATATGATCAATTAAAGTAGCTGAAGAAAACGATAAATGCCATTTATATAATCATTCGTTTTTTTGTGAGTACCAAATTTGAGTAAATCAATATTGAAATCACCCCAAAAAACACACCTTTTCCTTTCGTTATTAATTATATCCATTAAGTCATGCACGGTTGATGAAAATAAACCTAAATCAGCTCTGGGTGCAGTATTGGGTCGATAAATGACACCCAAAATTATATTTTTGTCAGACTTCAATGCCCCCACTGGACACAGAGGATGATTAGGGATCTCTGGCAATGGAATACACACGCATCTTTGTTTGAACTGGCTAGTCTTGGTGGAATTTATTACAATCACCACCTGCCCTGATTAATTAATTACAACCTGGCCCCTTTTTATGTAGTGATAGTTGTCAGTAATTTAACCATGTTGAGATAATCTGGTATTGACTGCGGAGCTAATCTCCTGGCGAGAAATGCTGCATACCGTAACAGATTAGCCTGAGTGACAGGAACTTGACAACAATTTACAGCATTACAAAAGGATAAATATGATTTTAGCTGTGACGCATACGACTTTTTCGTAGCGATGACAAATGTTAACTGTCTGTAGTGAGAGCTATTTCTTCATCCAATGCATTTTGCAACCGCAGAGCTCTTGACAAAAATCGACATGATGCTTTCATTAGACATCTGAAATATAAATCTAGTTAACCATGTTACATCAAAATTATCACAAACTAAACCAAGCCGGCACATGAACCACCGTGTACGATGGGGATAACGTAAACGAGATATAGCATCAGGTATGATGTTGGTTATCCCAGGAAGCCAACATGCAACAATTTCAAAGTTGTACAAAACAGAGAATACATGCAATTCTCGAATCCACGGCGGCAATAGTTGTTGGTCCCTACAAGAACCTTTAACAATATTTGCTTTAGCCGTCTTGTTATCTGTACAAAATAACAGCTTTGAGTCCTTCCAGAAGGGGGCCCAACGACGAGCCGCTAGTACGGGTACAATTATTTCTTTGACATTAATATGTACCTTTGACAAATGAGGCAAATCACATTGCCAATCCACACAAGCTCAGTCCTCATTATATGTATAACCCGCACCTTTGCTACAAACATCCAATTGGACAATATTTACACGAGGGTTACAAAATACACGTTTACATGGGGATGTACCCAAGACTATGATCCACCACTTGATATAATCAAATACCTCTTTAGCTAAACGCGCCTTGTGGTTAGGCTTTCGCAATGGGCCCAAAATGTTAATAATATTTCGTAGGTAACTTCTACCACACTGCTAAGCTTTGCAATTGTTTGAGAGAAGCACGCCGCTTCCCGAGGAAACATGTCAATACCTGCAACAATTTTGTTACTTTTTTCCTGGCAAGCTAACT
Source organism: Paralvinella palmiformis (assembly GCA_025642065.1). NCBI lineage: Eukaryota > Metazoa > Annelida > Polychaeta > Terebellida > Alvinellidae > Paralvinella > Paralvinella palmiformis. Next base: position 405,362 of record JAODUP010000238.1, read on the forward strand.
GTTATATTTATAGTGTCAATTTCTATACCGAGGAAAATCAATTTTTGCGTAGGTCCCTCGACCTTGTTATAAGCAATAAAGAACCCTAACTCTCTGAGTAATCTAATGAGGATGTGCTGGCCCCGTAAACATGTTATATAATCATCTGTAACTATTATTTAATCATCCAAATAAGCAACCACTTGATATCCCCTATTTTCCATGATTCGTTTGACAGTTTGTGATAGCCTATGAAACACAGATGGCGATTTACTAGCACCCATCATCACTCTGGTATCAACTAAATATGTGACATCCTTATCATCCTCAAATTTCCATTTTACATCTGTCATATGATACTGTGATGACCTTATGCCGACCGAACGGTAAGCCATTTTTAAATCTATCTTACAACAATAGGAATGTGGTACAATACAATCAATATCAGCTTTAACACCTTGATATTTTACATTGACCTCATCGGTGGCATAGTCATTTAATGCCAAGTTCATGAGGCGCGATGCATCATGCAAAACCCCCACTGTCCCATCGGACGTTTCAATTGCCGCCATTGGGCTACATATATCTGGTTTGTTCTTGACAGGAACATATCGATCATTAAGAATCTCGAAACGTAAAACCTACTCTATCTTGTACTTATTATCATCTTTTGTGCAACTGACATGGTTAGGTATATCAACAGGTGTTTTAACAACTTCATCATCCACAATTTTAAAGCCATGTTGTATTCCATCTAAAATATATTCCCGCTCAATATCCCTGTCCCATACTGATAAATCAAGATCTGACAGTTTGTTGTTAATTTTCTTAAAACTTCACACATTAGGGACACAGTTTCAGGTTTGGAGGGATATAATTCCTATTTCAGATGTGGTCCCTTACATCTATTATATTTGTGGGTGAATATGCAGTTACTACCATACTTGCATGTCCCTTCTGTATTAAACAGATTGCATGGGTAAGGTTTTTGATACCTAGCTGAGCCTGATGCTTGTTTTGATTGAAATGAATCTTTTTTCTCTGACTTGCCACCACCTGGAATTCTATCATTCCTGTGGACAAGATGGACACTGATAAGATGAGGAACATCACTTCCCCATGGGAAGTTATAGTTGGCCTGAGCCCTGCGGTATTCCCTATCATGCAACAAGACTGTGGCCCAAACATAGCGTTGAGCCAGACATGATATTTTAACAGTATATGATAGATACACCATCCACACCATATCTTACCCTCCAATAATAATTTTGCTAAAATACGACAGCTGGCTGCTGTCCAATGCATCTGGTTTACCCTCTCTAGCCTAGGTTATTTGGGTCCCGCTTTAGCACTATTTCTGACCTCTCCTGTGAGGATAAAACTTGTTCCTCCGACTCATAGCACAGGGATGGAACATAACCAATAATAGTCGAGATAGTCTGCGTTTTTGTTATCTGCTAGATATACCAGAGGGTAGAGATCCCCCCTGATGCTATTACACACATTATTGATATCTAATGATCTCAGATCTGTACCTGGCATCGTAACTTGGTGCTGTGGTATGGTAGCCGTGGACGAGGACGCCGTGACGATCAGCTGCTTCACTGTTTCATCTAGGGACAACGACGATGATGTTGTGGTGTAATTATCCTTGGTCCTGGATATCTCTGGTGCATTTTGATTGTCAGTGACATGTTCTGATCCTGTATCACGCATGGATGACCCCAACACGCTGGTATCCATTCTTCTTGATTCCAATGTCACAGCATCCCTTCTAATTTCCTTCTCCTTCGTATCCGCTGCGCTAAACTTTTCTAGTTTATTTATATTTGTTTTCCAGTAGCCTCCGTTGTGCCAGCTGTTTGATCTTTAATGACGGTATATCACCAATTGTTAGAACACTAATGGCCTCCTCGGTCACAAATCCCTGGTCGGCCAATATTATTGCTGTATCATCGTTTATGCCATGAGCTTTTAACAGCCTATTAAGGGTTTCGTCCGCCATATTTTCTTCTGCTAATCAAACTTTTGTCCACCCTAACCTGCCATGTGGTGGTATTGCTCTACTGGATCCAACCGATCCAGAGCTTTGGTAAATTATAATGACACAAGATATATATACACAGTCCATGGCACCCCATATGGGAATCTAGCCAATTAAAATAATCTGGATACAGTAAGCTCCGCCCACAGTACAGCAACACCAACACATAGCAATTGTAATAACCGATTGCTATTTCCGAATTTACCCTCGTTCAATGTTTAGAACGGGGCCTACAATAATCACTGAACGGAGAATCAACATTATGTTCCATGTCAATCTCGCTAGATACATAAAGAGTTTTAAAATTAAACGCACTATTTACCCGAACCTGGTCTAATGAAACTTCATCTGTCAGTATAAACCGAGATTTCAAGTTCATAGTCGTCAAATGACATATATACAATCAAGTTAAAATGGCAAGTGTAATGCAACATATATATGTATATAACCAGAAAGTTACGAGTAAACAATACACTCCTGGCAAACATAGCGACATTTAAATTTGTAATCGAGGATAAGAATTAATCGATGATAGTAGATAATTTGTCGAATGCATAAAGACAAGAAGCCGCCACAAATTAATTCCAAACCGTATCTTCATATCATATAGATATTAATTTAGTAACAGAAGTGATAGGCATGGGTATTAGCCAATGATCAGTAAATAGGTAATATAATCTATCGTATTAAATACTTAAATGAAAGAAAATAATAAAAAACGCTGATCATTTAAACCCGAAATATGGGATGGATACATATAATAGCGTTACTGACGAGAACAACAAGGAACTGTAATTGATCAAATAGTGCACTCATTATAAATACCAATAAACAAATAAATGAGCACCAACGTCAGTCGAGTTTGACATGGACGTGAATGAAGCAAGTCGATTTATCAAAATGAATATCACGGAAATACCAAATTTAGGATTTCAGCTGTCAACTTCGATAACTGTTATACATATTTACACACACAAATTAAATTAAGTCTAAATAAATGATGACACAGCGTGTATAGGAATACATTGACGACTGATTGTAAAACACTATACAGATAGAAATTTAACAAAATAACTGTTTTTTTTTTACTACTATATAATGAGTGTTAGTGTCAACTTATGCTATATGGCATTAATTATGGTGTAACTATGTGAGGGAGTATAATTAAATACACTGAAATACCACACATTAAAGGAATGCTAAATTTCAACACGAACAACACATTAGACAGAGATATATTAAGGTTATAATTATAAATGTTCACATAGTTCCTGATCATGTTCGTCAGATACAACTTTTCGGATGTTACCATCAAATAGTTTGACGAAGATAGCGCCGGTCATTGTCCACGTGTCCTGAATCTTTTTTGTCGCTTCAGGGATCTAGTCTGAGAAAATAACAAAGCTCTGGCCCTTGTCAAGTCTTCGTTGACGTAAACACTAGAGCCTTTCAGCTTCTTATGGGAGATGATGAGTTGAGACTGCGTTGTTAGAGACGAATGTAACAAGACAGTCACGCGATTGTTGATCACGTTTGGTTCCGACTCTGTGAGATATGTTAATATCAGACTGAGTTACAGATATTTGAAGCTTATCAGCTAGTTTGATTACCCCAGCGTCTGTTTTCTCTGTTGTAGCGTTGTCGGGTTCCGGGATGCCTCTTATCCTGATCATATTTCGTCTACCATACTGCTCTAATCGATCATACTTTAGTTCCAGATCTCTGATATGCTTGATGAGGCTCTCTGTGACTGCACCTTTTCACTCAGTAAATGTTCATAATGAGCTTTGAGTGAAGCATTTTGAGCTCTCATCAAGGTGATTATGGAATCCAATGTAATTTTATTTCTTGGTTTGAGATTCTGGATTGCGTCTTCCAGTGGATCCATATTTTCAGGATTTAATTCAGTGTTTCATGTTGATCCTGATCTCGTAGACGTACGGGTTGAAGCCATCGGGTTTTTACAGAAGAAAATGAGGACTTGTACAAAGCACAGAGAGCAAGTATCGAAACACGTCCCGTAAAAATTAACACCTAACAAAGCCTGTGGCTATGATCACTGGTGTGTGACTTCTTCTAACTGAAGCGTGACTAAACTAAAATCCTATTTGCGACCAACAAAATCCAATTTTTATTTAGAAAACCACAATTTTAGCTGTATATTATATCCTTACAACATATCTAATATATTCCACGCTATCTTATCCTACTAAATATTCAAAAACCATGCAGCCACACGTCGCCATCAAGGTATAACTGAAAGATTTACATCAACCTGAAAAATCCTTGACCGGTCATACATTTTATGTATTAGTTAAATGTTATTTTAATTGTATTAACATGTAGAATTGTAGGAGTTTGGAAATAATCGATTCATTCATTCATTCATTCATTCATTTCATAAAGTAGGATGTGTTTAGCTATTCGAACCCAGAAAGAAGCTGAAGTCATGATCTGTGGTATCGAAATATTCTACTAAATGTAAACTGTGGTGTCAAAGTGTTTCGGCTTTCTGTGCGCAGTCTACATACAACCGCTTTCCTGTGGGTGTGACACGCTTATCACGCACAAAAAGCGACATATATATATATATATATATATATATATATATATACATATATATATATCTAAGTATTTATATGTGAGTGTATGTATTATCAGCTGGGCTTAATAATAATAATAATAATATATATATATATATATATATATATATATATATATATAAGGATGTATTTCTTTTAAAGAATTTTTAGGTGTTTTATTCTGCCATATATATATATATATATATATATATATATATATCCTAAAACACGGATGCACGCTCGCACGGATATGCATGGGTACACTTATGCACATATACACGCATAAACACCACACATACAACACAAATTCACGAACACATGCACACACGCACGCATCCACATTATGTGACTACTGTCTGCTTCCATCGGTGTAACTTGTCTTTTGATCATTTATAATAAATGATATTGATGTTCAGTTAATTATAGCATCACAACATATTCCTTAATCACACGCAATAGGAAGGAAAAGGTATTTTCCAGAGAGATGAGAGATTGATATACAATGATAGTTATCCTGATAGATAGCAATATTGTTTTATACTCCGTTCACGCCTTAATAAGGGCGCCTCCGTGGTCTAATTGGTAGCGCCTTGGACCACAGATCACTACCACCCGAGTTCGAATCTCGGCCTGGGCATATCTGAAGGGTGTTTCGTCTTTGACTTCGCTTCATTACCTTCGGAGGACATATTTGTATGCACAACTACGCAGAACTATCTATTTTAAAAAAATGTGCAAAAGAACTTAGTAAATGGGTTTCAAGAAACTTTCACAAAATTTGGTGACTTTCTGCAATTTTTAAAATATAATTAAGTAGCATACCTTGTCAAGTTCACAGGCCTCCAAGGTCACCGGCTTAACGGGCAACAATATCGGCCCATGATCTTTAGGTGTTCGGATGGATCACGTGTATCCGGTTTTCATAACAACACATCACTGTTTATTCATCTATGGCGGAAGTGTAAATACAGAAATAATTACGCGACGATTACAATTCCTACATAGTTGCTAAACTTATCCAACCATGTTGTCTGCCACACTAACAAGTCTCATTCACTGTATGTTTTAGAATTTCGCGGACAATTTTTGTGTTCAGTTATTGCACGTTCAAGGTCTAAAGATGTAATTATCACTAAAATGGATATTTTGTCACACCGGGTGAGTAACGTGGCGTCGGTCTGTTGTAAAGTAATCATTTATGGGTAACGAGGTCCGGGTCAGACTGTCGCTGGTACCAAGGCCGTCTGGGAACAGCCAGCACATAGTGATTTGTTATATAGAGATGTCAAATGATCCGGCTCGCAATTAATCTGTTTGAAGCATAGGAATCCAGAAAGCACAGGAATCCGGAAAAGTACGACTGTCTGATCCTACATCCTGTCGAGATGAAGCTATGTATGGGTGATCTTAGTCGTAGTTACAAGATGAAAACCTGTATAGGATGATGTATTTTACGAATGCACCGTTCTACATACAAGTAGACGGTTAATCAGGGATTGAAAGGAAGTGGGTAGTTCAGTCGACATATTATTTGGGTTTGGATTGAAGTCTTGCATTCTTATTTCCTTGCTTATCATAGATGCCAACCTTTACTGATCAACACCTGTAAGACTCTGGACACAAATCCATAAGAAATCCATAAACTGCAAAAGGATGGGGAACTGGTGATTTTAAATTCAAGGCTACATACAAATGAAATTCAAGACTATTTTAACAAGTACAAGTACAACACCCACAGTACACAACATCAGCTATGTGGTGGTGTCACAGTGTTGTGGGCAGAGCCCACGGTATCCAGATAATTTAATTGGTTAAACGCTCACTTGGGGTATAATGATATATTTGTGTTATAAAATGATACACCCTTATCCCTAGTGGTTAACATGTATATACCACGTGACCACTGTACAGTAGAACAAAAAGACATGTTTAAAAAAATCAGCTCATGTTCAAGACTGTGTTGTGAACACACACTTCCATACATACACAGCAGTAAATCCAACATTATATGGTACCAGAAGTATATTGAACTCATTGATTAACGGATTGAATTACCAGATCAATCAATTAAGTCGCCAAAGAACTAATTGAAAATGGAACACGTGAAGCCACCAAACGAAATCTTATTGCAAGGAAATGTCAGTGATAATTGGATACGATTCAAACAAAGACTTACTCTCTATATGGAAGCTATCAATATGGATAACAAGCCAGATAAACGGAAAATCGACGTATTATTGGCTGTAGCTGGTCCAGAAGCCATTGATGTGTTTAATGCATTGTCATTCACAGATGGAGAACAGGACAATTTTGCTGAGGTGATACGTAAGTTAGATCAGTATTGTACACCACGAGTTAATGAAACATACGAACGATGTGTGTTTCGTACATGTATAAAGCACGAAGGTGAAACAATAGAACAATATGTAACTGACTTGAAGCGCAGAGCTAAAACATGTAATTACGTGATACTTGAAGAATCTCTAATACGGGATTAAATTGTTCTGGGAATATTAAACCTCGAAGTGAAAGAAAAATTACTTTTTAATGATGATTTAGACATGAAAAAGCCAGCGAAGTGGTGAAACGCCGGAGACAGGCAGTGACGGATGGCGCTAGCAGCTGTACTGTGACAGCTAGCGTCGGTGCTGTAAGGCGATCCGGTAAGAGCAAAAGGTTACCATGGCAACCAGAATAGTCACTCCGGACAGGGGTCAGAGTCCACGAGCAACCATTGAGAACCGCACAGTCAAACATAAATGTGGTCGCTGTGGCCGAAAACCCCGCGATAATAAATGTCCGGCTTGGTGAAAGACTTCCGGTAAATGTCACTTGAAAAATTATTATTTATCGTGCTGAAAAAAGTCGATTAGAACCGCGGATAACCGTACACAAAAAAGTGATGACCACAGTGAAAGTGAAGAGGAGATATTTGTTCATTCAGTTGACACTGAAACAGGCGATGAATGCTTTGCCCCGTTATCAGTACATGGAACAGTACTACCTCTGAAGGTTGACACGAGGACACAAGTAAATCTACTCTCTATGGAGGATTATTATGCGCTGAAACAGAGACCTAAGTTAAAGAAAACAGAAACCAACTTCGTACAATGACGAAACCATACCTACAGTCGGAACATGCCGTGCAAGAGTAAAATATAATGATATCGCATATAACATTGCATTTGTTGTCGTTACCGGTGATGACAAAACATCACTGCTAATTTCCAGAGCATCAGAATTGATGGGATTGGTCAAGAAAAGCCAGCATGTACCGGTACATACAGTGGCCAAAGGATCACAGATACCAAATCACGTATACGACGGACGTGGATGTCTGCCAGGCAAACACCAAATACAGCCGAAAGAAAATGCTGTCCTATCTGTACATCCAGCACGACGCGTGCCATTCGCTGTGAGAGGAAAACTGAAAATTTAACTGGATAGATTGGAGAAGATGGGTGTAATTAGACGTACTGAGGAACCAACAGATTGGGTTAATGCACTCGTCATAGTGGAAAAGCCCAATGGGAGCCTCAGGTTGTGTATGGACCCAACAGATTTAAATGCACACATCAAAAGGGAACATTACCAGAGATCGTTGCTGATATGGCAGGAGCACAGTTATCTAAGCTAGGCGGTTCACACGGATTCTACCAAATGCAGTTAGATGAAGCAAGCACCATGTTATGCACAATGGCAACACCATATGGGAGGTATAGCTTCAAGGGAATGCCGTATGGGATCAGTTCAGCACCAGAAATCTTCCACAAGACAATTAATAGAATCATGGAAGGTTTAGGTGGAGTTGGCGTTTTTATTGATGACATACTGATTTGGGGATGTTCAAAAGAAGAACATGACAGGAGACTACTAAGTGCTCTAGAAAGAATGAAGGAAACTAATTTAAAGCTAAATAAGAGCAAGTGTGAAATTTGCGTCTAACAAATTACGTTCCTTGGAGACAGACTAACTCTGGTGATGGTGTGCAACCTGATGACAGGAAGGTTCAAACTATTCACGAGATGAAGCGTCCAGAAACCAAAGAAGATGTCAAGGGAGCCCTTGGTGTGAGGAAATACCTGGCTAGATTCATGCCACACCAGTCAGCCAACAGCAAGGCATTGCGTTCCCTGTTTAAAGAAAAACAACATGGGAATGGTCTACTCAACACGAAAAAGAGTGGAACAAGATCAAAACAGTTATGACAAATAAACCAGTACTAGCTTATCTTGATCCATGGAACCAAACAAAAATATCATCTGACGCTTCAAAGCATGCTTTAGGTGCAGTGATAATGCAATTACATGATTCAAACTGGTTACCTATTGCTTACGTAGCACGCTATATGATCGACGCTGAGTGCAGATACGCATAAATAAAGAAGGAATGCCTTGGCATTGCATTTACATGCGAGAAATTATGTTTATGGAGCCAAAATAGCTGCAGAGACGGAACACAAACCACTACTAGTAATAATCAAAATGAGTTTGAGTGAGATGACACCCAGACTACAAACACTGATGCTAATAATACGGAGATATGATGTGGATTTACAATACACACCTGGCAAATCTCTGATTTTAGCAGATGCACTCTGACGTGGCAAACCACCTAAGACGAAAAGTGATACAGAACAAGAGATATCAATTCACGTCAACTTAGTCAAGAAAACGATGCCAGTAAGTGATGCCATGTGGAGAACAATTGCAGAAGAAACGGACAAAGATGAAACATTGCACCAGGTGAAAACAAATATAATTAATGGCTCAATAGCACATTGCAGCGTTTATCACAACTTTCTGCAAGAGCTCTCAATAGTTGACGGAGTTATCATCAGATCAAACAGAGTTGTGGTCCCAACATCATTGAGAGGAAGGATGTTACAAATTATCCATGAGGGACATGTGGGAATTGCAAAATGGCGATCTAGTGCTGGCCGAGCATTGTACTGGCCCAGAATGAATGAAGATATTCATAAAATGGTCAGCAACTGTAACAACGAAAAGAGCTTCAACATGATGTACCTGCAACACCATGGATGAAATTAGGAACATATCTATTTACCTTCAATGGTTATGACTATGTAATTGTAGTTGACTACACATCCAACTCTCCAGAAATTGTCAAGCTCCATGGTACTACATCAAACCACGTGATTGATACTTTGAAATCAATTATGGCAAGATTCGGGATACCAAAGCTCGTATTCTCAGATAATGCACCACAGTTCAGTAGTGTAAAACCTCGGTCAACTTTCAGTCAAAAACGTCAAGTCCAGAGTTCGCTCAGAGGAACGGCAGAGCTGTAAAAGCTGTCCAAATTGTGAAAAGGCTGATTAAAAAGTCAGCGAAAAACAACGAAGATCCTCACTTAGCATTGCTAGCTTACAGAGCTACACCTCTAGAATGTGGCAAATGGCTGAAAGTAATGAAAAAAGAAGATGAAAAGATATTATGACCAGTATGTTAAGCCATTGAAAACGTTACCTACCCATGTACCTATCAGATTATAATCCAACGGATCATCGAAACAGAAAGCAACTGTCTTAGAAGAGGTCATTCCGCGTTCCTACAATGTCCAAACAGATGATGGTCCGATTTACAGAAGGAATCGTAGACATTTGCTTCACATTGCAGACACGACCAGCGAATATGACCAGCGAACCAACACCTGTAATGATATACTTGTGTTATAAAATAATACAGTAGAATGTACACTGTACAGTAGAATAGAAAGACTTGTTTTAATAAAATCAGTTCATGTTCAAGACTGTGTTATGGACACGCACTTCTATACATACACAGCGGTACATTCAATATTACTATGTCCATGTATACATACACTCAAGACATTATTGAAAGATCATGGAATCAATGGGGACACGGGAATAATATTGGCAGACCAGGGATTTGTTACTGAGGAAGCTATTAGTGTATTAAGCTATTAATGATAAATAAACTAAGTCAGAGGTTGGATACCAGCGCGTTAAGCTCGTGAATATTCTGTGTTATACAACTTTGAAATTGGTGCCTGTTGGCTTCCCGTGACAAACAATATGGTGACTGGTGCCATATCTCGTTTACGTTACATTCATGTTAGACGGTGGTTCATGTGCTTGGTTAGCACTGTAATAATAATTTCGATGTAACATTTTAGCTAGATTTATGTATCACATTTCTAATGAAAACATCATGTCCATTTTTGCCAGTAGGTCTGGGGTTGCAGAAGTCATTGGATGAAAAAATAGCTCACTGCGAACAGTTAGCATTTGCCGTCGCTACGAGAAAAAAATCGTATGCGTGCCAGTTAAAATCTTATTTATCTTTTTTGTAATAATGTCAACCGTTGTCCAGTTCCTGTCACACAAGCTAATCTGTTACGATGTACAGTATTTCTCGCCAGGAGATTAGCTCGGCAGTCAATACCAGCTTACCTCAACATTATTAGGGTGCTTCACCTTGAAGGAAAAAATACCAAAGCCTGTGTGTGCCAATTTTGTTCTAGATACCTTACTAAAGGGTATACATAATGATAAATCTATTCAGGTAAGCCAAGCATTAGCAATCACTCCAGAATTACTGTTAAAAATCAGGAGTTTGTTAGTTCTGTTGGCATCATACTGAGCCACATTCTGGACAGTTTGTATGATTGCTTTCTTCGTCTGTCTGAGGAAAATTAATTTATAAAAAAAAATGCTGACAACCATCACTACATAAAAAGAGACTAGGCTGTCAAATACACCAGGACAGGTGGTACTAGTATCCAATTCCGCGCAAACTATTCAATTCGAGCAAAGATGTGTTTATATTCCACTGCTTAAGATTCCTAATCACCCATTGTGTCCAGTAGGAGCCTTGAAACGAATGTTTTTGCTTAGTTTGCTTTCACAACCCTGCTGGGTACTAAACCACTTACATATGGCAAATTCACAAAATATATTAAAGGGTTTTAAACAGTTAAGTCTGGGGACAGGCTATAATAGTCATAGGTTTAGGAGAGGAGGGATCAGTTTTATGCTCCAGATTGGCATTCCAGGTGAGATGATAAAATTAATGGGGGACTGGGGGTCTGGTTGCTAAGAAAGATATATTGATGTATCAATTCCGATGAGAACACTATTAATGTCAACATTTGCTAAAAGCCTTCCTACATCCTACTAGTAACTACTCTCTACAAATGGTGATAGGAAATGTTGTAAATAAAATATGTAATGTGTAAGAATATCATATAATGTATGTTAGTTAAACAATTTAATGTTGTACACATGAGTTGTACACATAAATGTTGCATTTTGTTGAATTTATTCCCCGTTTTAAACATTGAACGGGATAAATTTCTAAATAAGCAATATCTCCATGTAGATTACAGGTATGCTATATGGTGGTGTCACAGTGTTGTGGGCGGAGCCCACGGTATCCAGACCATTTTAATTGGTAAAACGTTCACGTGGGGTGCTACGGTCGGTGTGCGTATCTGATATATATAAATAAATGTAAGGAACTAAAGTTCTGGATCATTTTGGTTCCAGTATATTGTTAACACCAGATGTAAGTGTTAACGCGGTAAAACTTTCGCTCTCGCCACAAATATTAACATTTAGCATAATGTCTTGTAGAAATGTTGTAAATATAATGTGTAATGTGTAGAATTTCATCATGTATGTTGGTTAAACTATATAATGTATAATTTTACACAATGTATGCTGCCTGTATTAATTAAAGAGAGTTGTACACATAAATGTTGCGTTTTATTGAATTTAGTCACAACAACACACGGTGCACCATGCCTGGTTGCTTCTAAGCTTGTTGGGCGTTACAACGTCTTGGAATTGACCATTCCAAGACGACTGATATATTCCGGCTTATTGCATGCGCTTCTTCGTTGGAGGCGCAATATCGGTCAAATTTCGCATCTGACGTAAACAGTCACTTTCCCGCGCGTAGTTTCTGGAAAAAATAGTGCAACCTGGGATAGATCACGTGCAACTTTCATTAGTGCACTCGTATCCGCTAGGTGGCAGCTGTCATCTAAAATGAATACGACAAAACGGCCGTTTCCAGATTCACGAAATGATAACGAAAATCACGAAGGATTGCTAATTTAGGTGATAACGACTTATGCAAAAGTATTATAATTAAAAACAGAAAAACCTTACAATACTTATTACCCATAAGGAATTAGTCCTACGCCCACAAGACCGCCAAATGCTAAAAAATCCATAAGTGTTACGGGTGATCCGTAAGAGCTGGCCTCCAGGTTGCGTATCTACTTCTCTATACAATTTACTCGTTTCTTCAATCCAGAAGTATTATCGAGAATGAAGTCAAACATTTATTTATAATTTATACAACTTGATTCTACCTTTAAGCGAAGATGCTCATTTTACTTCTGTTGCGTGAATGTGTTAGTTTAGTGCCTTTAACCAGAGTAAGCGATCATGTTATTTAAAAAAAGTTCGTTCATTACATTTATTTGACGATACATACAATAACGGTTCCAAGTCGTACAAGTCAAATTGCTTACTTGATGAATCGGTTCAGGACAACCCGTGCCGTAATCTTCTCGTAGTGATTATCCAACAAAACTTTCCCAGCAGGCACACTACGTAGTATACTCATGAATTCTACCTAACTCATACAGCTAGAAATTACGTATATGTTTGGTGAACTATGTTATTTGAATCTACGTAATTGTTTCTACATGAAATCTACGTCCAAATTAACAGGTGAAAATTACGTATAAATTTCTACGTAGAAATTACGTACTGATTTCCACGTAAAATTAACATGTTACAGTTTACATTGAATCCGCCTCATTCTACCATTCATGCAATAATACAAAAATTTCACAATAAATCACAATTTATTTAATAAAAAAACTACTTTTAAAATCGTATTATCTACAATATTACGATGAAACCTACGACAAACTAAATCGAACATTTTGCAGGTATAGCACCTGTCTAAAATGAAAAGATGGAGAATTTAAGTACAATTAATAGAGCTAAACAAGATATAAACATACATATCAGTTGTATACAAATATACTCAAAACAATCACCAGATAAATGTTAGTATTTCACAATATATCTACAAAATAAGAATGTTTTGGAAACCTTTAATATCAGTAGCACCAAAGATACATTTTAAATCTCACAATAAATGTACACACATTGTAATAATCTTATTAGACATCCAAAACAAATAAAAACAAGACCTCTCCTGATATGTTAGCTCCATTTCCCTGTAATCTAAGTATTTTGTGACCTTGGACAGAGGCCATTTAAATACTTGGGTCCCAATTTAATTTAATTGCACATTCTAGCTAACTGCTGGGACCATTAGCCAAGGTTTAACACAATATTTGCTTTGAGAAACAAACTATGAGTTCAAATTAAGCCAAATATGTTGAAAAAATCTAATTCCTTAGCAATTTTGAGTAAAGGTCAGTTAAATGTCAATGCTAATATTTTATGTGACAACTACATGTAACTGTAGATATCATTATCTGAGGTTGATAACAAACATTTCTATGAGACATAAGTTCATTTTGTCAGAGGATTAATTAATTATACATATTCCATTCAAACACATTTACAAAAGTAAACAACAGTAAACTATGTATTGCACACGATTTGCATAGTTTGGGCTGTCGACTCGTATATTTATTTATTAATTATTAACAAATCACATTATATCTATGATATATATATATATATATATATATATATATATATATATATATATATCCCAGAAATCTCCCAGTGCTTTTTTTTTCAATGTTCTCACGATATTCTTTTCAGTAAATATATATATTGAATAATGGTCTAATTTTTTTTACAGCATAGTTCCGTGGTCCGCTGCACTTTCCATGGGCTCGGCTTCTATTGTCCGTTGAACAAAAGTGATGTTACAGTTAATGTCGCGCCTGTTGTATAATGTAAGCAGTATAGAAGCTATATATAAACTGTTAGGCTCTCTCTGTGATTGTGCCTAATAGGCGATAGCCAGGGGTCTCTACCCCAAACTTCAACAAGTTACAAATTAGGCTCTCTCTCTTTTAGTTCTGAACGAGATATTTTAGTTGTGAACGACAAATCGCTGGTATTCTCATTTTGTTGAAGACCGGTTGTGTACGAGTTACAGTCTTGTGGGTTGGGCACGGGTTCAATATCATTTTAAGTATGGGTTCGGGTTGGGTTCGGGTTGAGATTTGTGGGTTTGGGTTGGGTGTTGGTTAAGTAGTTGCGGGTTGGTGGGGTTTAGGTTCAGCTTTTCAACCCATGCAGGGCTTTAGTGCACACCCATCTGACAACGACTAGATTACCCTATTATTATAAGGAACGGACCTCGATCGTAGGGCGCCCTAGAAACAAAGGGCACCCTTCGTTTGAAGGGCGCCCGTCATTAGAACGAAGGTTCGTCATGGTTGGCATTCATGTGCATTCATGAGACTCGTAAATCATATTTGTGAAGTGAACGAATAAGAACATGGTATTTTCTGGCCACGAAATGTGCCCTCTGTGATGACCGAAGGCGTTGAATTATTGACTTGAAGTCTCCGCGCTGTGGTATATATGATCTCGCGAATTTATACACTGTATATTTAGGCACATCAATATGTTTTTTATTAATTCTATTTCAGATATTTTGATCCTATGTAAGCAAAATGAATATTTATGTCTCGATACCAAAAATAGGCATAATTTGAAAGTACATTTTAGTGTGGAATCACACTTGCCTAGACATTGGGTCTGATATAAAATGTATTAAAATAATTAGAATTCACACCCCACTTCTGCCACATGGACAACAAAGTCAAAACTAAATAAATTCAGATTTCTCTGGTTAAATTTTGAGAACTGGTTATATGTGCATGTTTTTCATCTATTTTATTATTACTCTAGAGTACAAAGGTTCAAATTGTGCAGTTTGAACATTGCTAATTATCATGGTTCTGAAGATATTGACTTGCAACAAAGTTGGTAGAAAAATAAAATGAACAGATGTTTGGCTTGACCTGACAACCACAGATTTATACATTAACTTCATTTCATTGAAGTTTTAGATAGAGCTATGACAGTTTTCAGCACTGAAAATGTCATGTCTCTGTGCCAATTAATTCAAATGTTATCAAGGTTCAAACAGGGGCTAAATATTAAGCGCAATTTTGAAAGCGGTATAATTAGAGGTATCCCATGCCACTTCAAAGTGATGTAACTCTGAAAGTACAAGCTAAAAATTGTCCCAGGCCTCATCATATACATGGTAGTTGATATATTAAAATATTTAATGAAATCTGAAGTGGTCAGCTGCGAACTTTTTAAGAATTTGGTCCATTTTATATAATATAATATATATATATATATATATATATATATATATATATATATATATATATATATATTATATAATATAGGGTTGCCGTTACTGAATTATTAAAATAAAGGGACTATACACTGCTAATAACACCTACTACCACCCCATAATATATATATATATATATATATATATATATATATAATATATATATATATATATATATATATATATATATATATATTTTTATATATAGATGTTTATGTACCTGATTTTAGTGTGCGTGGGTGTTAGTGTACCAGAATTAGTGTACATGGAAAATATCAGTAAATCCAAATCACACTAAGCGCTATTGATGTATTATGATCTGACCGTATATGTCATTGATATACTTTGCAGAGCTTGCAATGTTTTATCTTTGATCTTTGGAATTTTGATCTTTGATCTTTTGATTTCAACCGAAGATATGAAGACAACAACATGATAATTCTCAGATTGGTAGGGACTTCAGTTACAGACATTTTGGTATTCTCTATGGAATCGTGTACAATTTGTGATTTTATGATTTGAGTAATGTTTTTACAGCATTTTATCTTTTACATAGGTTTAATATGTTGCACAGTAACGTTCGCCTTTTTTGTGCACTGACCTCTATGTATACTAACTTCCGTACGCTAATATCCAGTACACCAACGTTCACCTTTTTTTGTGCACTAACATCCAGCACACACATGTCAGGTCCGCTAACATCTATGTACACTAACATATAAGTACACTAACATCCGTACACTAACATCCGTACACTAATATACAGTACACTAACATCCCAATACCAGTTTACACAATTAGTTACCCCTTTCTTCAGATTAAACCCCCTATTATGTTCCACCAATTATTCTAACCTGTGGTGCACAAATTTAAACAGTTAGGTCTGGAAATTGACGCTGAAACGATCGTGTAAGACCATCAAGATGCATTTTAGCGGGTACCAGTTTAAATTCCAGTACACTTATTGGGGTTGGTGTTACCGTTTGACACACAGGATCTATCGTAATATCCGAGAGTTAGGTCCGCAGTGGTACACAAGGACTGATACGGACGTACACAACTTCTGTAGCCCGGTGGAATAATAATATATCTGTCACTAGATCATATCACTAACTTAATGGCTATACTCCATCCCGAAACTCAAGATCTACTGGCCTAATTTGACAGGACGTATGCGATCCACGTATACTGACCAGTGTCCCGGAATGAGGCTGTCGCGTCATCGTACTCGGGGTATGCTCGCGAATCCACCCTGGAACGTCCACCCTGTAACACTCTGGAAGGCAATCCAAGGACAAACAACGTGTACGAGAATTGGGACAATAAGTTAAGGATCTTCTTGGTTATCATAAACTATCTGCTTCACTTACAGATGAAATATAATTTTTTTTTTGTTTTAAGGCCACGTTTGTGTATAATGTAGGATAAATGGGCCGAGCGACCACCAAAAGTAATGAGGCGAAGTGAAAGATGAAACACCCCTCTGGCATAGCCCCGCCGAGGTTTGAACCCATGTACTATAGATATGTGGCCAACCGCGCTACCAGCTAGGCCATAGAAATGCCCTTCGTCTACAGTCGAAAGTTTCCAGATGGAGGACAGCGCTGTTCTCGCCGTAATAGATCAGAATTAGAGAGGTGATCTCCCAAGAAATGCAGTCAGCAAGATCTACATCAAGTTTCGGAAACGTTTACATAACCGGTTCATGGATCGAAACAACGGCTGAGAAACAGTGGAGGAATTCCTTAGAATAGTTGGCTGGAACATTCGTATTCCCCGCCTCATCGACGAGTTAAGAAATAAATCGTATAGAACTATACAGCTAATTGATTAATTAAAACAAAATAAAGATAAGTTAAGAAATTTTTAGTGATGACATATTACAAAATAAATTTAATATAACGATATATAAATTGTGTGTATGAATGAATTTGAATGTAATCGAACTAAACGTATGCAATACAATGATTACACTTATTAAAAATTGTGTTCTCTATTTTAAAATTATGGCATTATTCTGGTTGTATTATATTCCTATATAAAACACACGAGCAAGCTTGCTGAATCCAATGTCACAGTCCAAATTCTTCATTTAAATGCGGTATTCCAAGTCTAAACACTTGAACGGCTCCGCACCGAAGACGCCAGTAGAACACGGAGAACATACTTACTCAACCATGGCATGATAGCAGCTTGTAATATATTTGCTGGAGATTCTCAAAACCCTTAATATTCACGTAAATCCAACAAATATTACGGCTTACTCGTCACCAACTCTTCTATGTTATTAAATGTTATCAGCACATCTATTTCGAAAGCAACGATCTTAAATCAGTCTCTAACTGGGACTAGGACAAAGACAAATCCATTCTCTCAACTGAGGAAAGCAAATTATAAGGTCGCTTTCTATGTGTTGCGTAGGTTTGTGCAAACCAGGCGAGGTTAGTTCTTTGTCATTGCTCTGGAGATACGACACGGCATTCTTGAGTCCAGTTAATCTAAACCTCAGGAGACCCACCTTAAATTTCCTCCTTTCAATCTTTTCAATTGCAGGATTCACCGATACCAAACAGCGAACTGACAATTTTAATGGGAAGGCCTGATAACATATCATACAAGGTGGGTCTGCTCTACAAATGCACAACTGCCAGATGACTTCAGCTGAAAAGCAGACACCTTGATTTGATTTTTTGGGATAACTTTCCAACGGAGAACAGCCCGTTCAGCTTCCTTTGATAGATTCATAACTTGTACATAAAAACTCAAATGAATACTCTTCCGCATCAATATTCAAAGTATTTTTATAAGGATTTGTGTTATATTGGCATATTTTCGAGTATTATTTACTTAGCGAGCTGCTAAGCGATTAATGCTATAAGCCTATATGACATATAACAGGGAATTCCAATAGTTTATACGAGGAGCAGAGAAGACTCGGACCTCAAAGAACAAAATATTCTTGCGTCAAGGAATCATTTAGATAGCAGATGTCAAGATAATAGAAGACAGATCAGTTTACTGATGTGACGTGTTCATTCAAATTAATTAAGTTTCAGATTATCCCGAGATTTTTACTGACTCATTTGGGGTAATTAAAGAGTTGTCGAAATTAAAGACCGGTGTTTCGAGGTTCAAGTTGTAAAGCCATATATATATATATATATATATATAGTTGTTTTACGACAATTCAAACTTACGATTTTGAGTCATCCACAGTCGAATATCAGCAATCCAATATTTCGAATTATCTGGGGATGTGAAAATATTGGATACGTTGTCAGGATCCAGTGGAGATGACGATGATTTGATGTTTTACGGTCACTTTTGTACACATGGTAAGCTAAATGGGCTGAGCGACCCACGCAGGTAGTGAAGTGAAGTCAAAGATGAAATATCCTTCAGATATGCCCACGTCGAGATTCGAATGCAGTTGGTAGTGACCAGTGATCAACGCGCTACGACTTAGACCACGAAGGAGCCTGTCGGGATCTAGTGATACATACAACTAACTGTGTGTGATCAGTACACAACAAAGATCACAAGCTAAAATACCCTGAACAAATACACGTGTGACACCTTATTCTATGTAGGTGTTGGGCTATCTAGGTACTTTACCTGAAAAATAAGACACACCTTTCAATCAGCGTAAAGTCACACCCCAATAACTGTGTCAGATATAGCCAGTATTTACACTGGGAAAAGCGTTACTTTCATCTGAACCACGCCTACTTAGTTGCTTCAAAGCATGTCGTGATCATTTCAAACTTATTCAACCGTATATTAATTGTGCATGTATGGCCTGTGAAAATACGTTTACAGCAAGACCAATTAACACATCTAAAATAGCAATTAAATCGGTTGATAACGGAAAATGTAGAAAATATACTCAGCCAGGAAGTCATTCATTATTATATATCAATCAGAAAATAGTATTCTGTCTGCGCATCTGTAGAAAACATTAAAAAATATATCTTCATTCATATATCATTCATATCAAAACTATAGGGCGCCTCCGTGGTCTAGCGGTAGCGTGCTGGACCACAGATCACTACCACCCGTTTTCGAATCCCGGCATGGGCATATCTGAAGGTTGCTTCGTCTTTCACTTCGTCTCATTACCTTTGGAGGTCGCTCGGCCCATTTAGGCTACCTTGTGCACAAAAGTGTCCGTAAAACATCAATCATCATCATCATCGTCATATCAAAACTATGAAATCAATATTATATTTATTATAGTTATTAATTTGTATTTAATAATCCATGCATAATTAATATTCATATACTCTATGAATATTAATATTAATATAATCATAAATAGGCGTGTTGTTTTATTTTTCTATACGACTAACATAGCTGATGTAGCGTTTCCACGAATGAAGAGATATCTAGTCATGTTTAACTGTCAAATTATCAGAATATACAATGGTTGTAGGACGTTTTGGCCACGGAAGTTTTGGCCACATCCGAAACGTCCGTGGCCAAAATGTCTCAGGCCAAAACATCCGCATACCCACTCCACCGTATGAACTACATCCCTATGTTTTGCTATAAGTAGTGTGTTGGTTGTCATCAGGTAGTGAAATGGCGGTTAGCTATAAACGGTGGCTATTTTTAGAGATCCGGCTCCAGTGATTGTATTTGTTCGCGTATCCGTGATTGTTCTGATTTGATTTAATAATAGATTACATAAGCTGGTTGACGACTGAGTAAAGAATTTTTCTAGCTTCTAAAACCCTCGTGCTAACTAACATTCGTCAGTGTCTCAATTCACGTTCAAACTGGGGTCAAACGCCATAGACAGGGTTGTCGAACAGGTTAAATATACTAATAGATAAGCTTAATTTCCTTCGACAAAACGCTTTAACAGCTATTTTAAATGTGTTCCTTACCGATGAGAAGATATTCGTTTTGTGTTACTTCCACGGGTTATGCAATCAACAACACAACAAGAATTCACCATGTTTATAAACCTGATTTTAGCAGTCTGCTTTCCATTTTACCCCCACCGGTTTGCCATCAATTCGACGGGCGTGCAGTGTCTAATTTTCTTTCAGGTCAATGATTAAAATATTACGATTACTATGACTTTCATACTTGATAGAGTAATACTTCTTTGGTTTATATATATATATTATATATATATATATATATGTGTGTGTGTGTGTGTGTGCGTGTGTGCGTGTGTGTGTGTGTGTGTGTATTAAAAGAACGGCAAAACAAAGAGACTAGATTGTTAAATGTTGCTACCAAGGACATAGAAGTTCAGAATCTCATATTCCATTTCACGATACATATATGGTAAATCGATTGTGCCGCTTTTACCGGGAAGCCTGACTGAGCTATGCTTACAACAGCGTAAAATAAAATCGCAACAGCTTCTATGCTGCTGACATAGTTGCGAATATTAATTGATGTTGAGGTCGAATTCGTCGGTAATGGCTGAACAATAAGCTACTTGAAGGATATTTATTGTAGTATCTACTTTTATCAGTTATTTATCTTAGTTCGTTTTCGTTCTAAAACGCCGATTCTCTTTATTAACTGAGATATTCACCATTTTCGGGCGAATGCTTCGCCTACAGATACAGCCACAATAGGCCACATTCGAGCTAGCAGCCATAGAGAGAGCCCATTTGCGGCACGTGACGTCACCTCCTATACTGACCAACGGACCGAACCTCCCCGCGTGGAGAGTGCTCATTTGCATACATCCGCTTGGCGACGCTGTGTGCAACTCGCTTTTGTGCGCAGGTGCGTAAACAAAATACTATTTCCGGCGGCCATATTGGTTGTGATACAAAACTGCGGCATTTGTATTAGCTGATATTTATAATGTTTATTGTTGATTCTCCTTGTACCGGAAACGTGTATGTTGAAAAGTAGGTAAGCCAAATGAACAATGAATCAAGGACAAGTGGAATTGACCTAGATAAATAATATTGTAATGTAATAATACTACATGTATAGTTACTGGTGGGACAAGTCTGATTACTCCTGTTTAAAAAGGCGCGTAGTAACATAATTCCTTTTCTTCTTAAAAATAAGTCTAATATTTAGGCGCTTTATTTATACACTATATTGGTGAACTATACACGTGCAATAGTTAAGCTAAATATTTTATAATTGTATTTTAGAAGTAAAGCTGAATGTGTAAAGTCGAAATAGGTCTAGTGTGTAGTTCACTGGAGATAAGTCTGTGTAGAAAGTAATTCATTGTCGCCATGCTTTTGTCTCGAACTTTGCTATAACGTTTAGATTAATCTAGGTTGCTGTTCAGTTGCTTGGATATTGCATTATGATGCAGTTTATATGAGGACATTATGCTATGTATTATTGCGCCGAAATATTTCTTGCATTTTTTATTTTTCTGTATACAACCAAGAAAGGAAATAAATTACTTGATTATAATAAATGAAAAGTAAAGGGGAATTTTGCTTTGTAAATGTTCGAATTACAGTTGGCTAAAAATAATTTGATTTGTGTTTGTGTGGAATTATCGTCTGACGCTGCAAAGCGTAATTGTAATTTTATTATAATCCCTATATTAAATAGTTTTAATGTAAAAAGCACGAATTTTATTCAGAACTGTCATTGTTATCAACATATAAAACATATCTGATTATTAGTCTGACAGAGATCATTGACTTATCGTAATAATAATAAAACAAAACAGTTCATGCTACTTTACACATATTGTTTTGTTATTGCGTATTTGTTTTTATAATATTAAGTGTGATTGAGTAAATTAGTTCAGATTTATTTTGTCACAAAAATTTTAATATTCTAGAGCATGGGATCGAATCCCAGTTGGACAATGTTTATCAACCTCTCGGCTAAATAAGCACGCACCATTTCAGTAGATGGATTGAATACGTATAGACGTGCTTGATATTTTGCTATAATTTGAGTGTCTTGATATTTATTTCCTACGGGATCCGAGCATAATAAATGTTAACTTATGTTATAAATCATCAATAAATGTTTCTTCTTTGGCGTGGATCTGCTGATCGAATTTTGCCAGAAAGATCTCTCATATGGGCAAAAATGTCAGGTTAATAAATAGAGCTTTACTGCTGTATGAATTATTAAGTGAGCTCCGGTGGCCTAGCGGTTAAGCACCCGGCACTTGGTGCCAACGGTCGCAGCTTCGAACCCCGTAAGAGATCGAAACTTTTCCAGGGATTAATTTCTCGGCTCACTACATGGTGGGTGGCTGACCACATTAAATGGCGCTGCCGTCTCCACTAAATTATTTAAAATAAAGGGGGACGTTAAAAACCCCCTGAGGACGTAAAACACTCTGGCAGTGACCACCCTCAGGGTATTTCGCTCCATCTTTCCGTACTGCTCCCCTGTGAGTGGTGGGGGAGGAGATTTCTCAACCACTTGAACATAGAGGCTGTGCTGATTAAGCGACAGCCTGGGGATTCTCCCCGAACAACAAAACCTAAACAAATTTAAACTGAATTTTTTTTAACTGTGTAAACGAAATCTACTGGAGTAACGTTTCTATTCTGTAAATCGGAAGCGTTAACAAAGGAACAGTTGTAATAGGTAGCTAGCTTTAATTGCGATATAGTAATACAAATTTACTGATTTTACGAACGAAATAAACGATTTCCGTTTTACCAAAATAAGTGTGTTTTATGTTGGCTGTTACATATTGGAAGGGAATGTAGAACTAACGATTTCGTTTCAGCTGGCTATGAAAGCCTGAGACTCGTCAACAGCAAAACAAAATACAATAGAAGTGTATAGGCAAAAGAAATTGGGCTAATATAATGAGGGAACGTGCAAGATGAAACACTATCATATAGCTGGGCCGAGATTCGAACCCGATGCTAGATGTTTGTGATGAACCGCGCTGCAGGAATTTGTAGATCTGCATCTGTTTATGTAACAAATGGTGGGGGAAGAAAAATTCCAGATTGTGTATTAATTTAGTTTTAAAATAGTTTGCATTTATATAATCCTAGTGGGGATTTATTCCAATTGTTGATTGTCATGCGTATACTTCAACCCCCCCCCCCCCGTCGGGGATCGATTCCTCATCTAAAATGCCTATTTAGAAGTATGTTATTAGTTTTGGGAATTCCTCAAAGTTAGCGTGCCTCTGATTGGCTGATCTGTTACTGCGCTATTGATCAAAGAGATAGTTCTACTAGACGAAAATCGTAACTCAGATATGTAATATCATCTGATTTCTGCTTATTTCATCTGATCATGCAAGAGCACACTAAACATACCAAGGTGCTTTATTTACATTCCAAGTTGAAGTATTTTAACCCATATTTTGACATACGCGTTTATTTACAAAATGATTTGAGTTCAAGGCGCTCTCTGCTGTGATCGTTTAAATTCACTTTCTTTATTCACATTCTTTTCGTAAATAGATTTGTAGAAAATCTATCAGTTGTATTATAATAATAGCCGAAATTGCATTTTTTATATGGCTGGCAACCTCAAATGAAGGAGATCCATATGGTCTTTAATTTATAGCTTCCCCACGGAGACTAATTCTAAATAAATTTTGAATATATGGCATATTCCGTGTTCGGTGGAGAAAACCTTGCCAGTTGCCTGGCTGGGTGAAAAACTCCTCCTACTTTAGTGCCACGTCCGAGGCGCGAACCTGCGACTTGTCGCACAGAATGGCTATAGCCATAGGTAAATAATCTACCCATGTGGCCAAAGAGGCAGGGTATCTAATATGTATTTTTCGATTTATACTACAGTAAACTGTCAACATCCCTGTTCACAAATTGAGGTCGCAGTTTGTTTGGCTGCAATGACGTCACTGGCAAAATGGCGCCATCGAGCAGACAAAAACGAGGATATACCCTGTCCGTGTAATAGTAATGTTATAAGAAATAATTCAGATTTACGGTTGCGTCATGGTTGTTTTTTATTAGACATACATATTTACCAAATTCAAAACCTTTTCCCTGTCACCTTTATTTATAATACCTTTTTTCGGGGCCTCCTTTCATTACTATATGTCTGGATGTAAATAGAAGTAGAATGGGCGTCTTTGTGTAACATATGTGTAATTCCATTTTATCGCGGTGTAAATGATGTAGAAAGGGTACACTTGTAGCAATAATATGCAACGGTTTGGCTATCTATATTCTCATCATACCCACACGAGACGGCATCTCCGATACAAGACCTGGTCTTGCTCGGACGGTTATCGTATTCTAGAAATGTTGCCAAAGCTTTCGGGGCACTTCCATATCACATTTAGTAGTACCTGCTTTATTACATACTTAGGGATAGTAGGGTCGAATCTTCATGTTACATTTATTTTTGGCATGTTTTCTTTTCAATAAAAGGCTTCATTCTGATAAGGACAGGTGCGGCAAATTAAGTGATCATTCGATCACTTGCTGCTAAAACGTCTGGCAAAATAATTTTCCTGATAGTTAATGCCTCCTCATATTATAATAAACTCCTTTCCTCGATCATTTTTGGTGAATAAATTAATGAATAACAAATAAACAATATTCAATACTAGTGTGACATCTGGCGGCAGTCGGTAACACTACGGTTGTGGGTCGCGATCTCATGCCACTTGTGCGGAATGACTGGCATAAGATGTTTATACGGAAGGTATACACACACACACATCATTAAATTGGTGCATTTTTAAGTGTAGTCCCATCGATATCGGCCCGCAACATGCTAATGCTACTCCTTGCACGTGCGTCACAGGTTATTTTGCCCATATTTCTTTGAACTTGAGGATAAACATTGGTCAATGTCGTGGTGATTTGTAGTAATATAATTTGTCTCCACGATACATTCTTTTCAGAACTGCTAGTGATAATACGAGACCCTCAGATCAAACACAATGACTAGTAGGCTACAAAACGAGTCTCCTAAGTCTGTGTCTACGAATCTAGCTGATACAACAGTGAAACAGTTTGGTAATGATGCGGCGTCAAGCAGGTATGTATTGTCTGTAATGGCTGAGAAGGTATTAAGTTTAGCTCTGCACACGAATTGGTGAACATTTTTTTCCCTCTTACCATTTCTTTCACGAACCGCAAACTCGTTTCAGCTAATGCCTGCCGTCAGAAATTTCTGGTTTTACGTTTTATTGCCAGACGGATACGATAGAGCGTCACTATTTCTCGTTGCAGTTCGACTAGCCCGTTCGATTTTGGTGGTGTACTCAACATTCAGCCCGTAGACGAAGATAACACCGAATACATGACCGTGCAGATCAACGTTAACGGTATCAGCAGAGATGTTCGAGTTCCGGTGCCATTCTTGGAGGAGCGCAGTTCGGCTGCTGGCGAACACAAAACAGTCGGTGATGATTCGTCGGGAATATTCTCCAAGCATCGTCCAGAATTGGCGGAAAGACAAATCATTAAAAATCTGTTCACGGAGCTGGAAGAGCAGGTGGAGCACCACGTCCGATCCATAACAACATCCAAGATAAACCATGATGTCAACAAAAATCATATTTCAACAGCTGATCCAGGCAGCGGATCATCTGTTAATGTGACCAAATCTAGTACAGGCTCAGCCAATTCACCTATAGAGCTCGATAACGTCATAGTGATTGCGCCAGATGATGACCAACAGCCACCAAACGATGTGCGGAAAGAGACGCCGGTTATTGGAAAAAGTTCCATTAGCGTAACTCCAGCGTCCAGTACAGTACACAAGACGACGGCAACTTCAGGTCAAATGATTGTTGTGTCCGGAATGGGAACGAGCGAGCAATATATGATTATGGCCAAGAAAGGAGACCAAACCGTCCTGACTCCTCTCACTCGTTTGTCTTCGTCATCCGTGGGGGCAGTTTCGGGGAAGTCGGTGCTGAAATTGGGAACGAATCGGACGGGAATTTTCGGCAAAGATGGGAGACTTTACGTTCCTGTTGGACCTAAGTCTGGTCAGACTTCGCTGGTCAAGATGGTAATTCCCCCAACGATGGCCGCTCACCGGCCACCTGAAGCACACTGTATCAAAATATCTAATAGTGCCTTGCTTTCGACCACTAAGACCAGTGTCAACACCGAAGTTATTAGCGTGACAAGTGCTCACACTCCTCTACCGTGTCAATCGAGCTCGGTAGCCAGTGCTTTCTCTGGTAGGAAAGCCGATGTCATCAGTGTATCAGCTGGAAATGAATCGGGGAACAAAGGTTCCGTGGACGATCTGCGCATATCGTCCGTGTGTTCCCTGTCAACAATGCCGGTGACCCCACCTTTGGTGAAAGATCTCAATACACGTCCAGCCAATAAGGGTTCTGATAATGACGAAGCACCGGGAAAGGGGCTTCTAGATGTAATAATGAACGACTTGAAGAAGCCTGTTTCAAAAACTGACATTATCCGTGTAGACTGTAGGTCATCTAGGAAACGTCGTTGCATAATGAAAAGAGACGAAACTAGCAAGGTAACAAGTAAAAAACCGAGAGCATGGTTTAAAAAGTCTAAGGGAAAGTCTGATCAGGATCGTGCAGATCACGGCGTTACAGACATAAAACAGGAATGGCTGAATGGATTCAAGGAAGATCCAGTTCTTCGTGTTGCTGTTGAGAAATTAAATCTTGGACCTCGATTTAAGACGTGTAACATATATCGCCTCCAACAGTTTCTCGCTTATCGACGGCGTCAGAAGAAGGGCGAAATACAGAGGAATGCATCGGATCAGATGAATACAGCGAAGAGACGACACGATGTTAAGAGAGAAGAGATTAGTAAGGCGTCTTCCAACGAAACAGATCTTGGTGACACGAAAACCATCGTTCCCGGAAGGCTGGTGTTGATAAAAACGTCGACTGGCAGTTATATATTGCCAATGGTTCCTGGATTGACATTGGATGGTTTGGTAAGTTCGTTGAAAAACGGTACCATGAAACTTCCACCAGTTACGCGGCAGCAGCCAACTTTCAGCAACATGGATTTCCATTCTGGTAAGACCCCATCAAATCCGACCCAGGCGGATAATGGGAAAAATAGTATATTGCTTTTACCTTGTGCAGAGCAGTCGATGCCCAACAACGTCGATTTATCTTTGGTGAAGACCGAATCATTAGACTCGGGATTAACGGCACGCGCTTGGCAGCAACTGTCGTCATCTGGTTCTCCAGTTTCTTTCAACCCGTTCCTTCCCGCACCACAAAGCGCGGGCATTGTAATCAGTAAGGCGTTGTCTGGTCTGCCCCCCGCCAGTTCAGATTCCGACGATCCTGCAGCTGTGTCTGCGGGGAAATTATCCTCGCTGCTGAAGAGACCCGGAAAAAGTGGCCTGCCGTTCGTCCCAAAGAAGAAATCTAAACGATGCGAAAACCAGAAATCTGTTATAGAAATCGAAGACGATGAAGGTTCCGGAGAACTGAAAAGTAAATCAACCGACGAAGAACAGGCGGATGGCGCGACGTCTTTGTCGAGCATCGATAGGATCAAACTGTTGAAGGAGAAGCTTAGAGAACAAGAGGCCGCGATAGAAAGAGTGAGAAAACAAAGACAGAAAACTGCTCAACTTCTCAAAGATATCGATTAATGTGATGGGTTTTGATGAACTGACTCGCCTTTATTAAAATATCCATTGGAAATGGCAGATTGGTTTTGACGCAATATATTTATTTCTATCGTATTTAATGAACTGCATACATTATATTCTTCGCGTTGCTATTTGTCTCTTAGGAGCGGCAAATTTGGGCAGAGGTACGGACTGACAGGTTTTCACCGAATTGTTATATTGTCTTTGGTGTTGATTGTTAGCCATATCAAAATATTGAGAAAATACTTCAATCCTTATAAATGCTAAATATGTTACTCGTAAGTACTCATTTTCTTGACGCCTCCCGTTGGGGGAAGGTTTTTTAAATCTTGTTTACACCGTTCATCTATTCGAAGGCATTTCATAGTCTTGTTTCCTTCAGTTTTCATTGTCTAAGTGGTAGTAAGGTGGACCACAAACCTCTATCAGCTGGGTTCAAACTCCGAATTTTTTTTAACATAAATATTATTCGGATGCTTCAGCTTCGCAAATTAAAATATAACTAATATCATTGGTAGGTATTTCGTACTATTGTACCTATAATTACTGTTATGTGTGAATAAGCTATTTTACGTAGGTAGCGATTCCCGAAAGTGGTCATCGGGGAATTTCATTTGTAGTATTAATCTGAAAGCAACATGCTATTGAGAGACCGACTTTTTCCAGACGTTTGATCTCAAAGCTCGCAGCAGCGTAATTTTGGGATCTTGATGGCGCAAGCTAAGTCTTGTTTAGTTAGAAAACTGAACCACTCACGATGGCGTGTTAATTGAAAGTAAGTTGTTCGCAGTTTGCGGCAAAACAGTTTGGTTTTCATTCCAAGAATCATTAACGGTGCAAAGATCGTAAGATTGATAGAGGGAGTTGCCTTAAACACGGAACATAAGTGGATAAGTTTCCTTTTTTCCCTCAAAATACGTTATAAATAATGGATGATACAGTATCAACGAAACCCCAGTTAGCTTTACAACTGGATCAAATTATTACATTTAAGTTAATAATCAGGCAGATGTTTCCACACCTACGCCATCGAACACTTACAGCAGACCTACGTATGCATTGATTTCTTAATTAAGTCAAACTAACAACATTGAGGTAATTGACTGATTACAAAACTCCAGAATTCCTTCAGATAGTACTGGTAATTTGAGAGAAAACAAATTAACAAAGGTAATTTTATATTCACGTTGAGTGATTCTTAATAATTATCCAGCCGCGCATGCGTAAAATTCTGTAGACAGAACTTCTAGCGGAACGTGGTCTCGTTGAAGATTTGAATTGTAACTATGATAAATATTTTCAATTATTAATTTGATGCACGGGATTTATGAGTGCTTTTGTCGTTGCAGTTGTTATCGGGATTCGTTTGCGGGTATTTTAAATCTATAACTGGTGAATTCGGGTATTTAAAAACAGGTCAGTTTTTGCTTGTTGTCGCGAGCATTAGGATTTTTGTGGAAATAAAATACTGAAATCCAACCGTAAATATATCCTAATTGTGTATGTGTCCAGTCAACGCAGTACCGTTAATTTCCAGCAAGAAGGCGGTTCATTCCGTCTTGCTTTTTATTTACAATAGTTATTCCGGAGCCAACAATCGTGGTTTGGTAAAGGGTTTGAATTAAATAAATAATTTATTGGTGTAGCCAATCTTAGGTATAAAATTAAAAGCTGATAATTGTGATTTAATTGGTTATTTCACTGATTCTAGAGGATATGGTAAGATTGGCGTAACGGTAAATATTAAATTTGTAATAGGAAATCTCTGTAGTCCTGTCTGATCTTCTGTCAGTGGACGTTCGGATGGTAAGCTGGCTAGAGTGTTTTACTGTAAGTCTTCAAGTTAGGGTTCGAATCCAACCGATGCACACGCGTATGCGGGATGTTTTCTAAAACAGTTGTCCCGGTCAGGACCAAACGTCCAAGGACTGACCAATATATATATATAAGCCTAAGTGTGATGCAGATCACTACCACCCGTGTTCGAATCTCGACGTGGGTATATCTGAAGGGTGTTTCATCTT
The DNA here is from genome assembly GCA_025642065.1 of Paralvinella palmiformis. Lineage (NCBI taxonomy): Eukaryota > Metazoa > Annelida > Polychaeta > Terebellida > Alvinellidae > Paralvinella > Paralvinella palmiformis. Next base: position 435,882 of record JAODUP010000238.1, read on the forward strand.
TGACTTCCCTTCATTACCGTTGAAGGTCGCTAGGCCCATTTAGCCTACCATGTGCACAAAGGTGGCCGTAAAACATCAATCATCATCATAAGAGTGATGTCGAAAAAGGCACCAGCTACCGGAAAGGTAATTTGTTCTCTTTATCTACCGCTAGGGGTCAGTCGACGACGATGTACAAGATACACAAAAAGTGAATGACAGCGAGGACAATCAGATAGGAATTAGAACAGATGACGACGTTCTGAAGTGGTCAAACCATTTAAAACAGTTTCCTCGAACAGGAGGAATCATCAAGGCTGTAGCACTGACATCGATGATAACATCTTCAGTTCTTGATGAAAAATTAAATAATTTATATAATAAAATATTAATTTTACCTTTTTGTCTATTCATTGCGCGCATCATCTTACGTAGCATATGCGCCATGTCTGGCCACTGTTTTCAACGACCAAACATACAATGGGGGAATTTCTGACCAACTATTTTACCAGATGGCCCATGCTAATGTTAAATTTACGGGAAAAAACGAAACAAAAGGGGAATGGAAATAAGTAAACGATAACAATCTTCCACTTGTTAATATAATGCACTCGTAGTTAGTCAAATTAGAATATATATATATATATAAAGTTATCATAAAATGAATACTTTAACATTTGAAGCCATTCTTGTGGTGTTTTATGTCATAATAAAGTTAAACAAGAACAAATTATCCTTTGTTCTCTATCTCATTGCCACGAAATAAAAACGGATTTCAGATGAAGAATAACCAGGTAAGTACATGGATAATGAGAACTAGAAAACATAAATATTAACCAGTTTACACTCAGTTATTTCATGGTAATATAACGATAAACGACAACATGTCTATCACCTTAAATCGGCTAAATGTATAATCTACGGCTTTATTATTATTCTGTAAACTAGAATACTTTAGGTGCACGCTGATGAAGAAAGGTCCGCCGTGTATATTCCAACAATTCAAACCGGGTAACAATTTCCTGGGTACCGATTGATCTAATGTATACTGTATCAATGATATGGATACAGTATGCGTACGATCGTTTTCGGCCTACGTCCAATTCGCCTTTATTTACGCCACTTTTCTAGATTAAATTTCAATTCCGCAACGTCATTAGCTTCGACGTTACGCCACCTACGTCATAATAAAAGGACGTGAAATAAACTAAGTAATAACATCAGATAAAAGAAGCCAAAAACTAATTTACAATGATTTCATTTGGTTCAGGGTATATCTACGTTTTTCACACAGACAGACAGACGGAGAGAGATGTTATAATTATTCCATGGTTTTACACATTTGACTGTGACTGCCGTAGATTTAATTTTCTATAAAACGATAGATTGATTTATATTATATATGTGTGTTTGTGTTGTAATTTGCTTCAACTAACATTTTTGTGTAAATTTATAAACGTTAACTAATCATACTCGAAAAAAGGTTATCTCTAACTTTAATTAAGATATAGGCCTAATGTACAGTTAACATAGATTTATAATAATATCACATTATCTGATTGTTCAAAATTATAATTTGAAGATCATATTTTGACTTCGTCAAATTAACAGCATATACTCAATATTTACACGACCTATATCAATTTTCCGATCTGAAGGATCAGTCTCATATATTTTAGATTTATAAAGTTTGTTTTGCTAACATTTTTTGAAAACACGTACTAAGCCAAAGATACTAGCTGTTACATTTTTAGTTTCTTAGAAGAATAAAAGCTTAAAATTAGCATAATTTTGTCATCTTCATACACATAATAAACATCATTTTAAAAAGACGTTTATTCATTTATATGTATGGGATATCAACAATTTGTCACACAGTGCGAGGTAATCATAATATGGTTGCAACGGTTAAAATCGCCTAAGGATGCGTGTTTTGTGTAGTTTTGGCGCGAATGTTAGTTTGTTGACAAACTCTGTTGAGCATAACGTCATGAAAGTAATATCTTATTGAATTAAATCTACTTTGTGATGTCTTCGTGCACGACGGGTCGAGTTTCTAAGGTATGAACATGTCATAATTGACAGGGATTCTTGGTGGGTTATTGTTTATAAAGTAAAATTACAAAAAGTTAAATTCGGAGAGCTAGACATACTCATGATACTGAGAGTGAGATACTCAGATACTGAGATAGACTCCATTCTTAGTTCTAAGTATTCTAGACGAGTAGATGAGATCTATATCTAGACTAGAGGTATACGTAGATCGCAGCCCAGTGAAAAAAGGAGACTGGCCACTGTCAAATAAAGCATATCTCGCTATAGGCATAGCGGCTATAGCCAGGCTTGTATAACTATAACTTTGTATAAGTCTAGAATCTATTTCAAAACATTTATCTAACTTCAAGCTTCCCATAAATCATGTGCATTTCGTTCTTAATTATATATTTTTTGGCACCATAAATTTTCTGAAAGTGAAGCAGAATTCGGACACTTCCGGCAGAATTCGGACACTTCAGTATTTTTTAATAATTTGCAAATTCGAGAAAACAACCAGAGGAACTATTAATAAATGTCATATACTATTTACATAAAATACAAGGACATTAAGTCCCCACAACTAGAATGACAATAACCACAATTTGGTACTTGCTGATAGTTTTTGGGTTTTCTGAATATAATAAAGTGAATTGTTAATTGTCAAATAATATCTTGTGTCTGTGCATGCAATTTATTGTGTTATTCATTATTTCTTTAATTAATTTCATGTTAGTGAACTCTATTCAACTTTATTGTATTTATTTTAAAGCTGGTATTTCAATTTAGGGTGGTGTCCAAAAACTGAAAGCTGCGTTCGGACACCTTCAACGAATCATAATGTGTTTCAGATTATATTTAAAATGGCAGCATTTGAATAAATCGTACCTTAGTCGATATGTTTTGGCCAAAAACACACACAATAAAAGTAATAAGAGACTGCAGGATAGTTCAATTGAAGCCTTGCTTCTTACTACTACTTACTTACTACTTCATAAGAGCAAGAAACGTCTCTTACGCTGGCCAGTGGAGGAGTAATTGAAATTGTTTTATACCTTAATGGAGTGTTACACGAAACAATTTTAATTTTCGCTGCAAGAGGAGAGTTGTGTGTGTTGAACGTCATTACTTTTTGTGAATATGTCATTGATTTGTGTGTGCCTCAAATGAATTTGTAACGAAATGTCTGAATTCTGGCAGTGTCCGAAAATACCAATGTCTACTCTATAGCTGTATACGGTCTCTAAGTGTTTATTTAAGATAAATTTTTAAATTCATAGAATAATTTGTAACTTCTGGCATGGTCAGCAATCTTTGGAAGGTAAGTTAACGGACGAACACTAGTGAGGAAAACTTGCATAAAAATATATTTATTATTAAAAGCATTATAATAATGTAATGTTGACTATGACCGTATGACGCACCACACATGCATGCACCACATAAATTAAATTTGAAATTTACACCATTCAGACAGGTACTTTTGCACCTTACAACAGTGCACAAGCACGCAAAAGCTGTTGTGTACTCGTATCCCCACTCTGATACTGGTCCCATTGAAGATTGGTGACGCTTCACCTTATTATCTGAGACAAGGTGCACCTGGATTGGAACTAATGATGCTTCATCATGTAGCAAGGTCAGCATCATATAGAGTGATATTTGCGTAGATCCATGAGAGTTCAGCCATCCACTGCATGCATGTCACAAGACAGACTGAGCCTCTTGGCATGGATAAACTTCTTTATAACAGACAACACAAGGATGCATAACTATCTGGGCCACAATTTGCAGTGTATGGATTTATCAAGTGCAGAGAGAAGTCTATTGATAGCTTGACTTGTTGAAATTTGGGGTAGAGACCCCAGGCTGTCACCTATTGGGCACAGCCATTATTGATAGCTTCTTGCTTACAACCTTTTATATATAATTTGAAGAACAATTTACAGTTTGTGTGCTTATTTGATCTATTTGGTTGGCAGTGATATGAAGCCATTAAAAGAAAATTTGATCTATAATGTACTTCATTATAAAATCTACTTTGTTTGGATTATTCTTAAGCATAGGGCTGGAAAAATCGGATGCCCAGGATGTGTGGATTTTGTCTTCGGGCTAGTGAGTAGTCTAAAACACTAGCCCTGGCATTTTGAGGCAAGATATTCGGTAGTCTCTAGTTCACTTTTCATAAAATTATTTTCCACTGTTTTGGAGCTCTTCGCCGTGGGAATGTGTCATAGTTTAAAAGACCTGCACCAATACCTCACCAACATTTCCTAGAAAGCACTTCCCAGTTTTAGGCTGGATTTCAACAGAAAATGGGTCAAGATAAATAACAAGTATTGATCAGCCGATAGTTTCCAGATCTGAAATAATGCTAAAATCTACTGCTGTAACCATTTCAGATGTCATATTTATAAATATTTACTGAATATAAGTTATAAGAACCATGCTTGAAGGATGGGAGAGATTTTGGTGAGCTGGTGATCTTGGCTGGTAAAGAACCATTTGCATTATGATGGTCACATGACTCAAATACTCTCTCCTGATTGGCCAGTTGTCTTTGTTTACAGTAAATAAAAGCACATGGTCTTGTTTATATGGTGGATTTCTGTCCATTTCCTGTTTATTTGTTTGATCACTGTATTTTTTCCCCATTTTGCATTAATATTATGACATAAATATGGATTCCATATATCATATTAACTGTTTTCATACTTTGCTGAAGGAGTTATATGCAGTTTTTGATAACTTAAATTGTGTTTCTTCCTTTATCCTATGTGTATGAATTATTACTGTCTTTGCTATTTTGTGATTTATTTTATATTTAAATAACAATGGGCTTCCCTTATCACCTCAACAGCCACAAGAAGAAAATTCCTGGTCAGATTGTGAACATGACCAATAATTTATTACTGCATGAACTATGAATTGTTGATTTGTTGATTATTATATACTTGTATTGTGTTAGAGTGTGGATCAATAAAACCACAAACACATAATTATTGTCTTTATTGCCTCCGTGGTCTAATTGGTAGGGGATGTTGAACCACAGATCACTACCACATGCTCAAAAGTGGCAGTAAAACATCAATCATACACAAATTTACGATCTGGTGTTCTCTGTTGATTCCAGCACAGTTTTGTTCTGACTAGTAAAAAAAATATGGCTTTAATAGCAGTAAAATTTTGTTGAGCTAGTAAGACATTTGTTGGGCTAGTGGATTTTAATTTTACTAGCCCAGGGGCTAGTGAGAAGTAAAAATATTTTTCTGGCCCTGTTAAGCAACTCTAAAGTAAATCCTGCATCCTTTAATTGAAACATCAAATATTGATTGATGTTAAAAGAAATTATTAATTACCTGTTCAAAGAATGTAAGTAATTGTTTTGACTAAAACTGTCAATTTGCTTTGGTTAATTACTCATGGCAACTAAAAACAGTAGTGACGAAACGACCTGAACCAAGGTCTCTGTGGGCCAATATCTACGGTATTTAATCTAGAGACTATAGTCTAGAACTAGATCTAACTTTTTAAATATAATAGACTATGTATAAAGGCTATATATATATATATATATATATACGTGCAAGATTTTCCCTGCTATATAACAAGCAAGGTGACCGCCATGCTGATTTTTTACACCGCCTCACTGCATATATACTGAAATCACCACATTGTTGCTATTTCAGTGACGCAATATTTTTATTTCACATTTCATCTTCAGTAAGTGTTATAAAATGATGCCACAGAATCCCTTACATTTCTGCAACATCACGCATTTATTTTACGATGTATTTTATGCTAAGATTCCATATACGCGATATGCTGATACAGCAAAAATGGAAAAGCATGTAAACAGGTGAGAGCTCTTCCATATTTCTGTATGTGTTATACAATTTCAGTGGAGTAGCATGGATTTTGGTCACCCTGTGCAGTAGCCAAATTGGACACCTTCCTTATTGTAACAGATCTTCGACAGCATAAAACACACGTACATTGTAGATAAAAAAATTATCTACAAGGGGGAAAGGTGACTACAAATGGCGCAACCTTTAAAATTAATCCATTTGGGAAAACAACCATTACCAAAATATATCTCATGAAAAAAGTTAAATTATAGTAACCCACAAAATGGCACACCCCATGGTACACCACTGTACGATTTGTCCTGCGGCTGCAAAATAAAATGGTTGGGCGAATCCAGAATATGACGTCAGGGGCAGGTGTTTCCCGAACTGTTTGGCAGGATTTTAGATTCTCCTGAAGTATTGTTGGAATTTCTCCACATCAGATTGTAGTTCCTTGACTAGATTATGGCAAGCTCCTTATTGAAACCGGTTCCTGTTTATGTCATGCACCCACCAGCGGTGTTTTCTTTGCTTATTACGTTTTTTAATTGTATAAATTTATATGCAGCAGCGATCAGTAACAAGTTATATTACTCCATTTCCAACAGAGAAAGTTGCAATTTGGACAAATTAGCCATGTTCTTGGTATGAAAATGTTCGGAATATTCTGGAATAAGCATTCTAATGATGTAACAACAAGATGTTGTTTGAATAATAATTTTATAGGTATTTGTTTTGCATTTATGATGTGTACGTCTGTTTTGTGGAGTAACTTACACACGCACACACACATATAATTTTTTTGTATCCATTCTGAATTTCTATTTTCTTGGCATGAAAATCTTTGGCAAAAATACTGAAAACGCATGGGAAGCAATAGGTCGGACTTCAGCTATCGCATTTACCACCTCATGTTCCTTTTTACCTAAGGTAAACACTATATATATATATATATATATATATATATATATATATATAAGATACTCAAGAGAAGTAGCTAGTGTTCTGCAGGGCAACTAAGTTTAACAATTTTATTGCACTTATCATGCTCATAAATGCAATCAGCAACTGAGCAAGCAAAACTATCCAACCTGAGATGGATCCTATGGCATAAATTTTGCAGCCTTGCTCAGTTGTTGTTCAGGTAAATTTTCCAATTGACATTACTTTCTAGTTGTCCAGGTGTAGTCAGAGTAAGGTGGAGAGTGTAGGGGTGTGCCCAGGTATCGAAATACTATGAAATACCACAAGTTATACCAAATATTGTGCTACCAGGGCTTACTAACTTAACAATCTATAGTGCTTTTGTTAAACTTAAGTCAGATGAATGTATGCATATAATCTGAAACATGTCTATCTGTAAGAAATTTATTTTAAACCACGAAAATGATAATACGACCTTAAGCATTGCTCCAACACTCCACATAATCATGAGGCCGTTTAGTGTGCAGGTCAAGGATGACAGAATGGGTGGCTTGTTGAGTGATACAAAATAGTTTACTAAACTTGAGTTGCAGGCGACTTTTCAAACATACACCAAACAGAAGGAAAGCTTTATTAATGTATGCCGCAAGCAAAACCATTGTGCTAATGCCTGGTTATAGGTAGTACTTGGTAGTATTTTGATACCATGGCTAAACAGAGTGTAGTGCTAAATGTTTTTTTTCTTGTATTTTTAATAAAAATTTAAATTTAGTATTTCTGTGCATCAAGTTATGATTTTCAGCGGTCTGATGGTAGATCACAGGGGCACTCAGCTGGTGCCAATTGGTCGTGGATTCAATTCCTATAAAGGGTTAACATACACAGATATCCACATGATCCAGTCTAGTCTCCATCAGAGTCCAAATCAGTAATACGGTAGAGTCCTAAAACTGAGTAGTAGAGAGAGTGTAACTGATCTACTAATACGTGGAATGTTGGCAATGCATGATTTATGTGTTTGTAAAATAAAAGTCTGAATTTCTGTATTTGGTTGATTTATTGGCAGTGTAAGGTACATATTGGATCATTGTTTAAAAGCAGTACCAATTACTTTATTGGTTCTATACTGACACAAAACACTAATGGGATGAAGTTATCTACTGTCATATGATTACATATTAGTGTATAATAATAATAATAATACATAACGTTTGTATGACACCCTATCCAGTTAGATAGCTGCTCTAAAGCACTTAACATGAACATATACTTTAAGAATGTATACAATAAAAAAAGCAATAATGACAGCAAATATTCTTGAAAAGAAAGAAAATTAAAAATGAAATAACTTAATTAAAGGCATAATCTTGATGTACAACTTTAAAAATGTGCATTTTAAGAATTTTCTTAAAAGTGAAGAGTGTCTGCATTTTTAATGTTCTCTGGTAGACCATTCCATAGTACAGCTGCCAATTTACAGAAATATTTTTCACGATACATTACAGTTCTTGTGTTGGGAACAGTCCGCAATGACTTAGATTTTGATCTGAGTGAGTATGTTGGGTGGTAACCGTTTACTAACTCAGTGAGATAGATAGGCGTGATTCCATTCAGAGTCTTATATATGTAACTGATTATTGTGTACTGTGATCTGTTCTTTACAGGTAACCAGTGTATATGTAATGTAATAAATTGCTGCTTCAGATATTAATTTTCTGCCATTTTGTGATATTTTAGGGGGTGTTTGTCTTTAAAGGTAAAAAGAGGAGAGCAAAATTAGGTAAGTATTTTTGTGTAGAAATATCTTTCTTAGACTATTAAAACTATCTTCGAAGATAAGAAAATGGTCTTTAAATCTACCTGTTATAGGCTTCTTGATCTAGCCAACAGAGCTAGGGAACATAGCAATCTACTAGCCCGTGAATATTACTGCTAACATGGAATTATTTCCTCGATTTTATTAACGCTTTTCTACATGATTTATTTTGTATTTAAAAGGGCAGAGGGAAAGTTACAAGAACTACAGTTAGTAAAAATTATCATTCTTTTTAAATAACTTCACAACATTTTGCAAGCAACATACATAAGTTATAGAATAAATATAAAAGCTGTTGGACATACTGTTGCTATCGAAAATTAATTATGCAAAACAAATAGTATTTCTGGAGATTAACTTTTGGCATAGAATATTATTATATAGATTTATAATTTAGCAGATTTGTACATTCATATCAATGTATATGTGCCAAACTTGTATGTCTGAATAAAATAAAGGTTTGTATACAGTATAATTTACACGTATTAATTTATCTCGAACTTCAGCATAGTTCAATCAGTACTCTGAATCAAACGCCAAGTAATGTGACATTATTAAACTCTCATTAAATTAGTTAGATAATGAGATGCAAGTATGTGGAAACGTAATCCAGTAATAATTAAGACTGTTCGTGTAAGTTTAACAAACTCAAATTCTAGTAGATGTATTTATGGTGGTAGAGAATTATAGTTTAGATCAGACTTCTTAAACAGTTTAGGTGCATGGAAGCCATTAAAAACTGTAGCCTACATCCTTATCATCGTCATTAATGATTGGTTCACACGTATACTAAAGTGGCTATCTGCAATTAAAAACAGTACCAGAAATATTTATGCAGTGATTTTTCTATAAGTATAACTCATAATTTTTGGTCAAGAACTAAAAATATATCCCGATTTAAAATCACTCATACCATATATATTATAGCTAATTATTAGACTGATCAGTTTTATAAATGTTTAATTCTGGCTCATCTTAAAGTCTTAAGTTTTCATGTCTTTTTACAGAAGATTACCTGGATGCTGAAGATGGCCTAAATAACAGATTACAGACTTGTGAGGAGCTTCTAGAACGAATTCAAGAGAAATTTCAGGTCTTGAAATGAAACAGCAAATTATTTTATACCGTTGTGTCATTTTTTGCAACTTTCTGTTTATCTGTATCCGTCTGAAAATACATAGCCGTGGGAATCATTTCTCATCTTTCATACCTGTAAACTGTCATTGACTATCAATTTCTTAATGTCTTTATGTCAAGTATTTAACGTATGTTTTCTGATTTACCATCCCAACCATTTAAGGATCCAATACTAAGACTCTTGTCTAAAAACAATTATTGTGTACTGCTTGTTCAATATTTTATGGTTATGATTTTTATTTATTATGTTTTGAAACAGTTAATGCAATCCGAATTGAATACAAAATTATTTGAAGAAGTGATACATTACGTAACTGGTGCGCATGAAGATTTTTCATTAGAACCCTCTCCAGTAGCTAACTCAAAGTACTGTGAGATACCGACAGCAGCTCTTGTAACAGGTAAACAGATTAGCCAAGACAATTTGTATTTTAAATACAAATTATATATTGTATTCTTTAATTCCGATGTATCGGATTGTATCTATTTACTGACCGAGTACTTTTTTGTTATCTTGTAGGAGTTAACACACCTGATCATGATGGCATATTCTCCAATTTGGTTTCAATGATACACAAACAGTTGATATCAAACATCGCTGTGCTGAAGTCTAAAGACTGTCCAACATTGAAAGCAATCATGAACACAACAATATCTCAGATAATGGATAATGTAGATATGGTATGCTAACTTGGAAGCTAAGCTCTGCCATTTATATCAGATATGAAGTAGTTAGTTTAGGTGCTGAGGTTGAAATATTTGGTGTCACGACACTCCTGGATAATCATATTTGAATACTTACAAAAGTTATCATATTATAACTGTTTTCACGAATACTTTGGGAATATCCTTGAAGATTATTTTTACAGCTGTCCATGAATAATTTAGAAAATATTACAGTAGCTTGATCTAATTAATAAAATAGCCTGTGCTATATTATTGCTGTTTATAATATTACTGCTTGTTATATAGCATTTATGTATAAAATGGACTGATGTCAGGGTTTCCACACTTCCTGCAAAACCTGGAAAATAACCAATTCATTTTCCATGTCCTGGAAATGTCCTTGAATTTTATAAAATCGGCAAATGTCCTGAAAAGATATTGCCAGTGAAAAAATATTGCCAGTAAAAAAATCCACTTAAAACAAAAAAAAACGTGGATAAATATTATGCCTGTAGAAGAAAACTTCCATTGTAGAAGAAAAAGAGTATCGGTACATAGTCTTGATATCCCATGTTAGGTCAAATTTAAATAAAAATCAGTGGAGCAGACAACCAGAAGGGGTAAGGAGCGGGCTGTACCATAAAAATTTTAATAATCGATCCTACATTGAATAAATATGATTTGCTTTTTGAACACATCTTAATTTATTACCTTTAAATCTTGTATACTTTATCCTGGAAAATGGTAATTTTGTCCTGGAAATGACATGGAAAATAATATTTCCTTGGCTGCACGAACCACGGACATGTAAGACAAATTTTAGTTATGGTTACTTCAAATGGTATTATGTCAAACCTGTGTATCAGATGAGTTGCAAACCATCATATATTGTGGAGAATTGTTGCCCCCAAATGTTCATTTCCTTTGTTTCCATTCGTGCCAAAAAATATTAACAATGTTATGCCAAAAGGAATTGATACCAAAAACAAATTCTATGATATTTTTTATCTGTGACTCTACGCATTTGCGGTGTTTTGTACATGCGGTATGGAGTGTAGTCTACAATAGTATTGTGACATTTTGTTAATTAACAGTAAGCTAGAATACGATTATGTCCAGCATTTAATCTGTATTTGTACTAGTCATGCGTGGTATTGCAATTGTAATGTTTACACGTTATGGTGAATTGTTAGGATCTCGTATGTGCTTTTATAGTACATGTTTACAAAGAGCCAGCTCTCGGGCTGAATAATAAATGAAAACTGTTGGTGTAATTTGCACTATCAGAAACACTTTGATTTGTGGTACATTTATCATATATGAGTTCATTATCAGATGTTCACTCTCCTTTTCTTATCATTGGTTCCAAAAGTTTCATCAATAACATGTAAAATTAATATTTCCATGTTTGTTTTCAGTATTGTTTTATCACAATTCTTTTTACCAATTTTAATGAATAATGTACATGTTCATTATTTTCATTACAAACTTGATTATTGTCTGATGGCAATTTTTTACTGATATAAATTTACATTCATTATAATGATTCCTCTATTTTTACTTCAGTTCAGTGATGAAGAAGATGAAGATGAGGCGGTTTCTGTAATAAATCATCGTGTATGCAGCACTATGCCTGTGTTGGCAAGTTGGTACAGAGAAAAGTGCAGGGTGAGGATCAGAATTAGTATTAATTAATGAAGTTTACTAAACAGTGTGTCCTGAATTTTGGAATAGATTATGTTTCCGAATAGAATAACATTGAACGTGAGTAAATTGACACTGAATCATGATTAATGATGCAGAATGGCATTCAATCATGATTGATAAAAGTAGCGTCTTTGTGTAATTGATTTGTTTTAGTCATAATTCTAATATGCTGCTTTTACATATATGTTGTTTACCATATATATATATATATATATATATATATATCTCTTTACCTTAAAGCATCTTAACAATATTTTAATTAATTTGCACATAAAGTTTACGTTCATTGTGTACAATTATGAAAGGTGAAACAGCAATCTCCAAGAAAGAGGAAGGCAGATGGTTCTCCAAAGAAGACATCTAAACACACCAGTACTAAATCACATGTGATTGTGGTTTTTGAAGATCTGGAAAGCTTTATACCTTCTGTCTTGCAAGATTTCATTACAATATGCAGGTGATGTCTATAACACGGTTACTAGTGGTGGATTCCTAACTGTGTTACTTTTATGTATCAGTATTATCAACCAGTTTATTAAAGACACATGATATCCAGAAACATGATTTAGACATATTGAAATGTTTTAGACCAAATTTGTATAATCCCAAGTTAATCAAATACAAAGTACAGTCTTTAGTTTATTGTTTTTTATCTGTTTAGTTCTGAAAGATTAATTCTAGACAAATTACATAATTTAAATGTTTTCGAATCTTACAGATGATATTTAGAAATAAAAGTTCAGAACATTGCATTTAAATTCAAAAGACTTTTAAGTACTGATATTGTATATTAGTGTTTTTAGGAAAAAATACAGTGCCATTTAATTCCTTAGATACTACAAAAAGGTATTTCATACATTCTACTATGGGCTTGATTATATTTGACTAGGTGTCATGACAGGGGCGCCTCCATGGTCTAACTGGTAGCGCATTAGATCACAGATCACTACCACCCGAGTTCAAATCTCGACGTGGGAATATCTGAAGGGTGTTTCATCTTCTCTTTATTACCCTTGGAGGTCGCTCCTCCCATTTAGTCTACAATGTGCATAAAAGTGGCTATAAAACATTAATCTTCATCAGTTATCGTGTCTGACAGGAATATATTTATTCTCCATTTTATTACAGTCACTACCTGCAGGATATACCATTTGTATTCATATTTGGCATTGCCACTGCTGTGACAGCAGTACATCGTCTTTTGCCTCAGCACGTTTCATCACTTCTCTGTATGGAGAAGTTTCAAGCTCCACCTTCATCAGATTGTCTTGCACAAGTCATTCATCAGGTATTATTCTAGTGTGCCAATTATGATATTTCAAGCTAAGTTTGTAAACTAACAGAGGAAGGAAGTGGACAGAACCTATGATATGGATAAAACTCACATGGACTAGAAGCTCTGTTGATAATTACCCTTCTGAACGTAACCCCTGCTTTTCAGGGGTTTTCTTCATTAATATAAAGACAGTAACTTTATATTGAAGAAAAACAAAACCATCTTCTATCTGTTGTAGTATGGACTGGCATGTAAATAAACCAACAACCTTTTTATACCGGGAAAATACCTTCATACCTATCAATTATATAGTACACATATGTTAGATTAAATTTAGTTTTCTCTTTTGTTTTTCAGATTGTCATGCCAGCAGATTTCCCATTTAAACTCGGTGGACGTGTATTCCATCTGCTTGTCGATATGTTTCTCTATCATGATTTTTCCGTTCTGAAGTTCATACAAAGTTTTCAGGTAGTGGACCATGTTAAATAGAAAATAAACCTATTCAGCCCAAATGTTGTAATGTTAAAACTAATACATTTATAAGATAGATTTATAAGTGTGACTAATCAAAGAAGATAGATAATAGTTGGCGTGGTAGTTCATCAGTAGACTAGAGGTTATGGGTTCAAGGAAACATACTGTACTCAACAAACTATATAAGGTCTACTTCTGTATATGTTTGTGCATAATATATAATAATGCATGTTTATATAGTGCCAGAACCAGGTAACCCTGTTCTGAGGCACTGTACAGTATTATTACCCCTGACTCAGACCTGTTTCCACCCAACACATATCTCAACTCACAAGGGAGCATACAACGCACGTTGCCATTATAGGCGCAAAGCGTTACTCAAACACATAGCCATCGTGTCCTGTCAGGTACTCATTTTTATGGATGAGTGAACCAGTTGCCACATGACAACATTGCAGCTCCTGGAGATTCGAACCCGTGACCCTTTGGTCCTACGCTCTAACTAACTGTGCTATCCTGGCTCGACATAAGTCAAAGACATAATTCTAGATTCTGTTATATTACAGGCCATTCATATTATACACAAGATAAAGCTATATCAAAGAATATCTGATGGAATTTAATGGTGACAAACATGGGGCTAGTGAATTTTGTCTGAGAATGGCAGAAATTTACATCAGTGGCCATCAACATAGTATTATATCACAACTGGCATGATCTTATTGGATGTGATGATTTTGCATATAACCAGAATGTATGTGAATGAATCCCACATTAACTCATCAGAAGTGCACATGACCTTGTATTTTGCTGGCTTAAAATTTAGGGGGTAAAAATCATCAAGCATCAAAAGGTAAAAGTAAGCTATTTATTTCCCAAGTCAGTTAGCTTAAACTTAGCCCAAAACAACACATCATAGCTTCTACATGAAATGATAACTTGAGACACAATGATGTCTCACACGATCAGTAGTTACATTTGCATAACCTACTAATAATTCCAATTTGGTTCAGTAGCCAAAATATATATAAAACAAAGCAAAAATGACCACTTTTGAGTGCATAGATAGATGGTACTATGTGAGGTGATGAGGGATAGAATTGTTGATACAAACTGGGGAAATGATGTTAAATTCTTGTTCGCCCCTCCTGGGACATGGGTCATTGACAACAGTCTTCCAAAGTCTTCTGTCCTGGGCTTTCTTTTCAAGCTCCCTCAGCTGTAACCTGTCCTCTTTATGTCTGTCAGGAGATCCCTTCTCCACGTATTTCTTTGGCGTCCTCTTTTTTTCTTTCCTTGTGGGTGCCATGTTAGGGTCTGCCTGGTGATAGTTGATGCTGGTTTCAGGAGTGTCTGACCAATTCACCACCATCGTCTCCTTCTGATCTCATCTCCAGCATTCTGTTGGTGTGTTTTCTCCCATACATTGCTGTTGCTGGTGGTGTTTAGCCAGCAATTCTGAAAGATTCTTCTCAAACAGTTAAATAGTCGTATATTAAAGTATTAAGTGTCAGAGAATGCTTACTTCAGTTATATGCAGGGTTCCCACACATTCTGGAAAACCTGGAAAATAACAAATTCATTTTTATAAAATTCGTATTTGATAAAATCAGGAAATTCCTGAAAAAAGTATTGCCAGTTAAAACATCCACCTAGAACAAAAAGTCTGTGAATAAATATTATGCCTGTAGAAGAAAGCTTCAATTGTAGAAGAAAAACTACCAGTACATAGTCTTGATATCCCACAATACTGTAGTTAAAATTTAAATAAAAGTGGGCAGATCAAGCAGCTGAAAGGGATGAGCAGGAGGCTGTACCATAAAATTTCAATAATTGATCATACACTGAATAAATATGATATGCTTTTTGTACATATCTTGATTTACTGTATATATTGTCCTGGAAAATGGTAATTTTGTCCTGGAAATGTCCTGGAAAAAATATTTCCTTAGCTGTGGGAACCGTGTATATAGCAAACAAAATAATACAAATAGGTCCACATTTGTTTTTATGTTTTGTTTTTATTCAACAGTAAATGGAAAGTTTGGTGAATTAGTGTTATTTATGGTTTAATCAAACATTTTATTTTCAGTTTGCACTATTAGATCATTTCTATAGTGATCCTGTCAGTATTATGACTGTTCCCGAGACAGATCTAAAAAGTCAAGTTCGCAAACTGTCGTTGTCACAGTTAGATCATCTAAGGTCATTGCCATCATTTAGAAGGTGAGATCTGCGCATTCACATTAATAAATATATCTAAATACACAATCCAGTCACGAGAGATCAGGTCGGTGATTACAGCAGTCTAGATGTTAAACGATCTGATGTGATTTAAAAAAATTCTAATCTTGTATTTAATCATTTTCATTACTAATCTAGATTTGTAGAAAAACAACCCGCAGCTGCACAAATAAAGCTCTTGGAAGACACAAAGTATACAACGGTAAAACTTGTATAATTAGTTAGTAGTTCTAGATAGAAAGCTCTTTGAGGCTGGTTCATTGGGTGGTAATTTTATTTCGTAAGAACTGACTCCAGGATTGAGTTTGGTTCATATTGGCATCATTCATCATCTTATTCTTGTTATTTGTTCACAATTTCAGAACTGCGTTACTGAACAATTAGAAGCTCTGTACGATTATAGCAACTGCGTTCAGCCAATTCTCTCCTGTATACATTCTTTTGTACACAAACTTCCTGGACATCCCCTCGGTCATAAGGTGTGTGAGTGTGAAGGTCTTTTGTGTCTCTTATCACATTTGTTAGGGTTTTAATAAATATAACTTGAACATCTATAAATGCTTAGGATTATATGTAGAGTAAGGATTTGATAATATATAAGCTAACATTTGTTATGGTGATGTTGAATAACACTGTTAAACACAGTGTGTGTGTGTGTGTGTGTGTGTGTGTATGTTGAGGGGGGGAGCACTTGCTGGGGAAAATGGAATATATGAATTATTAAAATGACAAAACAACAACAAGGAAAACATTATTTATATTAGAAAACAATCTTCAGGATAATTATGAGAACCTTTATCATTATGTGACCTACTTGATATGTGTCCTTTGTAACCTTAAATCTCCAAGGAGATTTATATAGGATAACGTGTCATTGTTAATGTCATGGGCACACTGAATTTGACCTCCGAAGTAATTTGCTAAACATCAGCAATCATTCATTATAGGTCATTGTTTATGTTTAGTTTTATTGTTTTCATACAAGTCTGTTTACAGAACTCACTTATCTACTAATACACACTATGTTACAATGAGCTCATGGATGTTAAGTTATCTGGTATTCTTCAGTGTTGTCTGCTTCATCGTGTGCCCACTTTTGTAAATATAAATATTACTGATGTCAGATATGGAGTCAAATTCATCTGTATTTGTATTTTAAGTACTTTTTAAATTATTTGTATTTGAGCTATCTGAAGTAGAAAGTATTTGTGTTTAAATAGATGAAACAATTTAAATGAAGTATTTTAAAGTATCTGTGAATGTAATTAAAAAACAAAAACTGAATTGTACATAATCAACCATCAAGTAATTGTTTTCTTTCTGTGATCTTCACGAAGTGCAGTTAATGACCTCTAATGTATTGGCTCCTTTCTCAAACAAAAGTAACATTATCCTCAAATGAATATTACAATTAGAGGATCAAGGGATAATATGAAGCAACTTAAGGGTAGATCCAATGAGCAGATCTCATCTTTCCTGTAAAATTTTGACTTTCCAGCATATGTTATTCATTTATTGATATATATTCTTCAGCTGATACATTCTAACACTGATACAATTCACTGCCCTTTTAAAATATTTGAGATTTATATTCAGAGAATTGAGCTTCATAAAAAACATATTTATAAAGTATTTGTATTTTTAATACTTTTAAAAGTATATATATTTATTTAAATACATTCACATTTAAAGGTATTTGTATTTGACCCAATGAAGTGGTTCTGTTTAAATACCTTCATTGTATTTGATCCCATGTCTGTCAGATGTTATGGTTAATGAAAGACCACCACCAGGAGAAGCACACCAATAGGATTGGTGTATTCAGTGTGTTCATGTACATTACAAACCAGAAGCTCAAGTAAAATGTTAACACCATTTTCTCTTTTAAAAATAAATTAAAGAACATCTTTATGTACCTTTTCCATAGAATTTTCCATAGAATTTTCCATAACATTATGCCGGTAGCTTTGATAATGGATTTAATTTGTATTGCACAATGGAGAACCAAATGTATCCCCATTCCTGGCAATTTATTGGTGCTGTGTGTGTGTGTGTGTGTGTGTGTGTGTTCCCTACTGAGTGAAATATGTCGTACTTTTGCTAAAATTGCTGCATCTGCTTTTGGAATTAACAAATACATTGCCGTATAGAAAAAGTTGAGATATTATGGGATCTAAAAGGTATTTAAAAAACAAATCATTTCTGTTGTAATGAAGAAAGATATTTTGGTACATGATAGGGAAAATACAGACTTAGTGAAATTCTGAGCATTGACATTTGTGTGTGTGTATATGTATGTGTGTATATATATATATATATATATATATATATATATATATATATATATATACATACATACATACATACATAATCCTAATATCTGTACACTGTTAGATGCGTGAAATATATGGGCTACTACTAAACCAGAATATATGTGATACACCAGAATACAAAGAGGCCATGCAAATGCTCAGGTAAGACATGTTAGTTATTCAGATATGTTAGTTATTAAGATATGTGATGAGCTAGTTCTCCATTTGGTATCAGTCATCTACTATATGTTAGCTTAGCTCTCTAACTGTATTTTAGGGCACTTTCTAAAGATGAAATGATCGGTAAATTGGATCAGTGCATTATCTTCATAATAAGAAGTACTTCAGCCGATTTACTAACTGATGTCAGAGATGAACTGGAACATTTTAAGGACAAATATGATAATATTGAAAGTAAGGAGTGAGATAACATGATTTGTAGATCTTAATATAAACAGTGTATATAGTATTAAATGTTAATGGCTAGTGAATGCAGAGACAGAGGCATATATATATATATATATATATATATATATATGGACAGAAAGATAGACAGACAACCACCTGCCATAGTTATGCATGCATGCATGCGTTCACACTCTTACACAATGACACACACACCTATGTGAAAAGAATCACTTCATCTGATTACCTTTGATAACCACTCAGCCCATTTAGTCTCTCTCACACACACACACACACACACACACACACACACACACACACACACACACACACACACACACACACACACATTTTATATTTAGATTAATGTATGCATAGTTGTGTTTATATTTATGGAGGTAGGTCTCAAAGGATGTTTAGATATGTTGATGCTCTGTGTCTGTTGCCTCCCTATATTTATCCTAAAACACATACAGAGAGAGAGAGAGATGCACGTGCACACACACACACAAACACACAGAGATGGAGAGAGATTATTAAGAGATTGTTTTATTCACCTTTACAGAACTGATGCAGCAAGAAGAAACGAAAGAAGAATTAGGAAAGAAGTCTAGTCCTGAGAAAAGGACATCTTTTGGTGGAAAGATGGATCTGTTTCAGCTGAAGCAAGTCAGTTGTTGCTCATAATATCATATGCTTTATATTTGATCTTAACCTCTCACCCAGCTAAAAAAACATTTAAATCAAGTTTTCAGACTTTTATCAAATATAGTACCTACAGGGTTCTCACACGTCCTGGAAAACCTGGAAAGTTATGAATTAATTTCCAGGTGCTGGAAATATCCTTGAATTAAAAAAATCAGGAAATGTCCTGGAAATGTCGAGCTGTGATAGCGCAGTTAGTTAGAGCGTATGACTCGTAGCCGAATGGTTGCGGGTTCGAGGCTCTGTGAGCTGCGATACTATCAGCTGTGTTACTGAAGCCCCCCAACCCCATATTAATATTATTTGAAGTTACTTTATATTAGCTGTCTGCTGATTTAGTATAATTCTGTTTGATGCACGAAAAATGTTATAATTATTATTTCAGACTCTACAGGAACTGGATAAGAGTAAAAAGAAGAAGCTAACTGTATATGAAGTGATAAGACAAGATACGATTGATTATTTGGATGCGATCTTTAGACGCTATCTAATCAGCCCCACCGTGCTGCCATTACATGAAGTGATGTACTACAACAGGGTGTCGGCTATCAAACCTTGCATTAATGGCGTGCCACGGTCAAATCTGGAAAATGGTCTTACAAATCCCGGTTACTACCTGCTGGTATGTTCCACATGTTTGTAAATGTTACTGATGTTTAAATCATCAAGTCAGCGGCTAACTGGATATGTTATGGTTTCACCGGACGGTTATCAATTAAAACGATAGTTTACCGAGTGAGTTTTCATTTGTGCCTTTTTGAGATGAAAAATTCACCAAATATGTCTTGTGTGCATGCCTGATGAGCAAACCAATTAAAATAATAGTTTTTTCCTGCTGCGTACTGATACTTATAATCCGCAAAGCTGGCTGTGAGTGCCAGCTACGCCTAAAGCTAAGATTTCATATACTCGGCATCCAAATCCATATGTGATATTTTGGTATCCATGTGTTTTAGACACCCCTCTCACCTTCTTACCGATTTTTCTTGGGAAAGTCTGCCTGGACACTCAATTCGGAAGGTTGCATCCAGACTTTTATGACCGGATTGTAAAAGTTTGGATTCAACCGTCTGTTTTGTTGCATACGCAGTCATACATATAGAATCACACTCATACGTTTCCATTTTTTGTCGGATTCGTGTACTGCGTATGGCATCTCGCCTTAAAACCGAGAGTATATATGCAACATTGCAGTAGTGTTTGTGACATTGCAGTATCCATTTATTTCAGACACCCCTCTCACCTTCTGACCTATTTTTCTTGGGAAACCCTGTCTGGAGACTCAAATTGGTACATTTACATGTTTTCCATTTTTGTCAGATTGGCATAATGCATAGACTCTACCATGTATATGGAATCTTGGCTTAAGACAACACACCACCTATTTAAATAGTGTTGCCGATTAAAAGCTGTATTCATTGCAGTTTACTGACTACTTGTTCTTGGTAATTTGAAATTTTATTTATATAGTGAGAGTGAAAATGGCTATGGGTAACTCAGCGAAGCAGCATTGGGCTTCACTGAATAAACAGTTCTTATTAAACACTTCTCTATTTGTCAATTTTTATTGTAGGCAGGTGAAATATAGCAGATTAAAAAGTGAAAATTTGTTGGGAGGCGAAAACGTTTGTTGGGCAAGTGCATTTCCAATCTACTTGCTCGGGGGCAACTGAATTGAAGAAAACAATTCTGGCCCTGGTTAGCCCAACAGCACAGATCAGTGATATTCTTTTAAATTTACTGAATCCCATAAACTGACCGCTATA
This sequence comes from Paralvinella palmiformis, assembly GCA_025642065.1. Lineage (NCBI taxonomy): Eukaryota > Metazoa > Annelida > Polychaeta > Terebellida > Alvinellidae > Paralvinella > Paralvinella palmiformis. The sequence continues at coordinate 457,178 of JAODUP010000238.1, forward strand.
TGCTCAGAAAGTAATACTGTCTATGTGGATTGTTGTTTGGAAGCCCAAAGCCTTCGTTAACAATATATTGCCATAAACTGAGATCTTTGTTTCATGCTTTTGACAAATCATGAACGTCTAAAATCATGTTTATTCGTTATATCAGCAGTACTACACCAAACTCGAGCTTTTTGACTGTGTCTAGCTTGTTTGAAATTGACAATGTGACATGTTTCTGTTTCATACCTGTTGACTATATGACAGTCAAACACTTGTAGAATATTTATGGGTACTGTGGGTTTGCAAGATCAGTTCAATTAACGAGGTATTGTTAACAAAATATATGTTAGTATTAAATGATAACGTGTTTTGTGGAAACATTTATCATTTATTTTCTTCAGCTGCTTGTGGTTGTCAATATAGTATGCTGTATTGGCAAATTGTGCAGATTGAACTGTTGTGAATAAGCACAATTAGCAAGGAATAACCCATTTACATATATTTAAAATAATTTCAAAACATTTACTGAAATTTTGGGAGTCATCTTTGTGGTTTTATTTAATGAGATTTGGGTTGGTTAAGATTTGCTTATTTGAGAGTGAAATGTACTATGTCTACAGGAATACATGTTTTGGAGAAGAACCTGCACATTGTGCGTGCGCAATACATGATTGTGACTACTTGATTAAGTATTTAAGACATTAAGGCAATACAATTACAGAGTAGGTTTGTATGCAATGACAATGCAATGCTCATTCTGAATATGTAACCATTTTATATTTTAGAGAGAAGATTTGATAAGTGATGCCTTGACAATCCTTCCCACTCTGCCAGATGTCTGCATAGCTTACAAACTTCACAACGAGTGTGGTCGCCTTATTAACCTATATGATTGGCTTCAGGTACTGGAAAATGAGTTGTGTTCTAGTAGACCTGTTATATTTATTTGTAACAATCTATTGAACCAGTTCGGGTAAAATAAACTGATTATTGATGTTTGTGTTTCAGGCTTTCATGATGATTGTAAAATCTGCAGAAGTTGATGAGAATGAGCCCGAAATCAGAAAGCCAGATAAACTTATACAGTATCCTTTTGTGTTTAACATTCAGCTCAATTTAATTTAGAATTTCACCACATTATTACCATATACAAAGATTAAGTTTAAATGTAATCTGATGTTAATATATCCTGATTAGTGTGGGTGGTTTGTTATCAGTAAATTACAGATAGGACTGACATGTGCCCATATAGTAGACAGTTGTATACAGGGTATTAAATCTGGATTCCCAATTGGACATATTAATACTGCACCCATTAAGTATAAGCAATTCTTAGTATATGCAGCATATTTGACCAATATATAGTTAAAGGAGTGCTTTGTTAATGAATTTCTGTGGCATATTATCTTCGTGAAACATACATTATTTTATGCAGTTTTTAAATCTAATCAACAGGAGAAATTGTTCCCTTTTGCGATTGCTTATGAATGGCTTTATTTTAAAGTTGTTTGAAACGTGACACAATATGAATTGAATGCAGCTTTATAGTCAAAGTGATCAGACTTTTAGTTATTCAGCAATACTCATGATTGCATTGAAAATCAAAGAAAACTGAAATACAATTTCAGGTTGATTTATAAAACGGATGATAATATCCAGAAAATATGCCATATTTTACATTCTGATATTATCTGATCATAGAACTTTATTGTTTGTGGTAATGTGTTGAATATTTGATAGACACGTCGTGATCCTTCGTGTTGATTAATAAGATATGCTATAACATTCATTTATTTTGAACATGTTTGTTAAACTTATACGATAGGATATATGCTTTATCGCAGAATCATATTCAGAAGGCATTAAAATCTGATACCATTGATTGCCTTTAGGGAGCAGGTTTGAATTTGATTTTGGAGAATATGAGAAGAATCGGGGAGTGAGTGAGGGGTTTGTTTAGTCTTCATGCTGGTAACATCTGGGACATAAGGTCAATGAGTGCCTCTCCAGGGAAACATCCCGCAAACACAAGTATGAGTTAGATTTGTGTCCACAACCTTGAGGTTTGTAGCGCGCTGCTGTGACCACTGCACTATTTGAGTGGCCCATTCATTCATTCATTTTGAGGAACACTTACAATATTTTGTAAATGATTTTGTTTAATGTTTCGGATTAGCAATATTTTTTGCCCTTGTTTATGTTATTAAAAGAAAATGATTGTATTACAGTGCCATATTTATGTAGCACTCTTTCCATATTATTGTGACATGTTCAAAAGTCTTCTGTTTCTCTTTGTCAGTCTCCCTGTCATTTTCTATGCTTAGACTTTTTAGTGCAATATGGAATAGATAAAAATTAAAGTCGGGATCAGTTATTAATGTCATGATAGGCTTATTCACATTCAGTATAGTTGCTGTACATATAACACAGTAATAGAAATCAAATTATTAATCCTAGTTTACTGTCTTTATTGTAGAATCATATTTAGTCTCATCAATGCAGCAATAGGTTTGAATATTGCTATTATTTTCTTTTAATTTAGTCATATTCAATTCTTCAGTGGATGTAAGTAGGTTACTAGTCTAGATTAGTGATAACCTTTGTTGTAATTGTTTATCTCTTTAATCCAACTGAGATTTACTTAATGTTTACTGTATATTATTTTTGTTACAATTTTGTTTAATTCTCTCTTCTTTCCAAATCGACATTCTTACCTTGGCGTATATTCCTTAATTTGTGTGTCACAGAGCCAGGTTTATACGAGCAGTGTCAGAACTGCAGTTTCTTGGTTTTATTAAGCCTACCAAGAGGAAAACGGATCACGTGGCTCGACTGACTTGGGGAGCCTGTTGACAGAATCCGGATGAAACACTTCGTTTATGCACAATGATAATGTCTGATTTGTTTTGGAATACGTCAGTTTATTTTGTACTCATTCATAAACGTTCAGATGTTACAAGGTGATGAACAGATGGAATTTTTGTGTTACATGTGTATTGGCTCTCTTGTAGGCCTATTAAATTGTAATCTATTTCATTTATTAAATCAATGGATATAGCAGTATTGTTGTGTGTCACTAAATAATCTGAAATTATGAATTAAGTCCATGTTGGAAACTTTTCTTTTCATTGTGTTCCAGATTAATACAAAGTTATGTTTGAGAGTGTATTCTTTTATCAGTTAATATTCCTTATTATAATGTACTATAAATGATTGACATAATTGAAATCGTGTAGTAACAGATTATATAATATATAACAATATATATATATATATATATATATATATGCATGGCAATTATAAGCATGGAACAGCACATGCAGTACCTTTACAGTTCTCTGTAAATATCTGTTTAAATTAAGAGGTCGCATTATAAAGCAAGAAAAATATACTTATGATGTTAACCAAAATGCTGTTAAATGCAGAGATATGTATATTTTAAATGTTTTAATCAGAGGATAGTAAGGAGATTCGTATTTATTTGTAAACTGCATTAAGTTCAGTAAAGCTCAATATCTCGTCCATTAAGCAGAACCAACATCGAATGGTAAGTTTTGAGATACCAGCATCTTGTCTCATTTGAATTTCAATATTCTCTGAACCAGTCTTGTTTCCTCCTCCTCCCTTGAAGTATATCTGTGAGTTTATGTGACTAGATTGAGAAACATGTTCGTGTAAGAATTTTTTTAAACTATCTATCTATATATATATATATATATATATATATAACTTTATATATATATATATATATATATTAAGTGTAACTGTGGATTTAGGTTTTTTCCACACACACACACACACATATATATATATATATATATATATATATATATGCACCGTTTTATATGTAAGAATCTGCCATTTTGCGACTTAATACTGTTGCAGAAGACTGGAATGCCTCAAATGTATTTTCTACTTGTAAACACCATGTTAAATTTACAATGGTGCATCTTGGGTTATATAATTGTGTCATGGTTTTTGAAAGGATGTGAAATCTTAAAACTGTGCTATGTCTTTCCTTGAGTCACCCTGAACCTGTTTGTATTGTAAGGCTTAGTCTCTGGGTAGAAATCAGTTAAACGGACAGAAGTATGATTCAAGCATTAAGATCCAGTTTCAACAAAAATTGCAGGATTAACTGAAAACGCGGAATTGTGCCTTTTCACGTATTTAATTGTAATTAATAACTGTTTTAATATTTTAAGAGTGGATTTATCAACAGAATACTGAAATTTTTGTATCCCACAGTTGGCATATTTTTCATAATATATTTAGTAAAGAAAGGAATATCAGATAAGATTTTCAGCGCAATTTATTCATAATAATAAAAATTACAAACTTATCCTCGAAAAGAATCCAGCTCAGTAGCGCACCTAGTACAGGGGTTGGGCAAACTCATAGTCCAGGTATAATACAAAGTACATAAAAAATTATCAGATGGAGTGGAAACTTAGGAAAGATTAGTGTTCGAATCTCGACGTGGGCATATCCGAAGGTTGTTTCATCTTTGACTTCGCTTCATTACCTTTGGAGGTCGCTCGGCCCATTTAACCTACCATCTGCACAGAAGTGGCCGTAAAACATCATCATCATGCAAAGAATTGGGACTAAACAGGTGACGGTCATTTTAATCTAGGTCAAATTGAGTAAATATCGTTTTTGGTAGTTTAGCTGACGTGAACGAAACTGGTGAAAATATAAGCACGGGATTGTCTGTACCTCATTACACGGCTAAAACACACATATATTATACAATTTCATAATGTTAACTGAATAAGTATTGGGGTGTACATATACATTAACATCTAGTGACTGTCGTATTGGGGTGTACATATACATTAACATCTAGTGATTGTCGTATTGGGGTGTACATATACATTAACATCTAGTGACTGTCGTATTGGGGTGTACATATACATTAACATCTAGTGACTGTCGTATTGGGGTGTACATATACATTAACATCTAGTGACTGTCGTATTGGGGTGTACATATACATTAACATCTAGTGACTGTCGTTTAATAACTGACACCAGATTATTAAAGTCTAATTAGGCATTAATATCATTGTTTTGGTTTGTAAGTTCTTCACGTTATAGATAGATTGTAACATTGCTATATCAAACTCGGGTATCAATTGCATCTTCCCTTGGCTGTTGCACTCTCCTAACTGACCTAAGCCATCCCAGACCTCTCCATGGCACAGGAAAAGGCGGGATATTGTGGTCCTGGTTGTCTGCAGGAATACGTAATAGTGCTATCAGTTACTTTCCATCAAATTCCCAGGTTCAACTATATTATCCTGTTAATACAATATGGACTAATTGCAAGAGAGACTCGTCGTAAGTATATCTGTTCTTGTATTACATAACAAAACAATACAGGTAAAAGATATGGTGTGTTCGATATCAAGTTGACATATATAAATATTACTAGATGGACGACAAGCATATTATATCTGATATTTGAAGAAATAACTTTCATGTACAGACAATGTTGTATATTAGTCATATTTTTTTTCTCGAATTGGACACCTAAATGCCAATCGAAACAACCATCAAACTCAACTTAGAACAATGCTATTTTAAGGATGCTTTTGTCTGAGTATAAATTGAGAAGTGGATTTAATGTGGAAATTTCAACGTGAATTCAATGTGGACACCATTAAGTGGATTCAATTTCGAAATAAAATTTAATATCCACATGAAAACAAAGCAACTGCCATCATCAGAATAACAGAAATCAAGACCAGGTGGCTGCGGCCAATAGGCGACAGCCAGAGTTCTGTATCCCAAACTTGAACAAGACAAGAACAAAGCAAAGTTTCTTCCATCAATAAATAATCACGGTTATTCCATTATATAGTTATATAATGGATATTGAAACATATCCTCACCTGCAGACGTCTATATATCAATTAATGCACGCCTCGTACAATATTCTTTGCCACGGGAAGTGCTCCAATGCCGTACGTAGTGGTCAGGGTACTGCGCTGCAAACCTTCACGTTATGGGTTAGAATCCGATTCCTACCTGTGTTTGGAGGATGTTTCCCTAAGAAGTCATATGTCCCAAACGTGACCAGCGCCGATAAATAAGCCAAACCTTTTCCATTGCCTGTTTGTGATTGGAGAGAATTTAATATTACGTCTGTTACAATATTATAATCAGAAAAATGATTTGATGCTTTGAATGTTCAAATTTACAATATCCGAATTACGGTGTTTTATCCGACGAGATGTTCAGCAGGAATCGGGAGAGCTAGATGTCTTATAACAAATGAATATCAGAATTTTGATTATTGTGTTGTATGCATGCTCTACTTTTAACCACCCCTACGTTCCAATTAGTATGACCAACTACTCAATATATGATTTCTTCCAGAAGATCAGGGGCGCCTTCGTGGTCTAGCGGTAGTGTGTTGGACAAGAGATCACTACCACCCGTGTTCGAATCTCGGCGTGGGCATATCTGAAGATTGTTTCGTCTTTGACATCGCCTCATTATCTTTGGAGGTCGCTCGGACCATTTAGCCTACCTTGTGAACAAACGTGGCCGTAAAACATCAACCTTCATCATCATCATCATCCAGAAGATGTTTAATTCAGCGAGAAATCTTACACGTTTCATTTATTCAAGAAATAATATTCGATTTAAATCCAACTTGAGCTTCTTCCCAGATGTATGTATTAAAAATATTTAAAACCTGCACTGATTGTAAGTAAAAGGGGAAAAGAAACAGGAAAACCTTTAAATATCTATATTTAACAGACAAACAAGAATTTTTAAATCAAAATTGACATACAAACTAATAAAATCTGTTTAAACAAATATATTTTTTAGATCGTTGTTATTACAAAATATTAATGTTGTTCATGTTTAGAAACATAGATATAACATCACTCCTTCCAATACAAACTCCCCACAAATCACAGACGAGACTCTGTTTGTAAATAAATAATAAAATTAATATTAAAAATCTTCGAAGACTACTGAAACTCTACACATAAACGTGTATGTTGGTGATCATAAATACAATTTGACTAATACACGACTTGGAAAGCGTGAGGCATCTGTGTATAGATGGTTAATTAATCTCGTTAATTTTGTTTAAAGTAGAAACTCGAAGCTCGCCCGCGGGACAGTATTTAAATGTATCCAGGTTGCTAAGTACACACGTTACGTGATTCAGGGTTAGCGTCCGTGTGTGTGTGTGTGTGAGCGTTCTGAGGTCAGTATAACTAGGTCAGGTTTATTAAAGCAATACAGTCAGCGCGGTGTGCTGACTTAAATACCTCTCCCTTTATCCCTTTCAGAATGTGTGCCACCTTTTAGCCTGCTTACACGTACGTTTCATTAAATTTATCTGTCAGACAAATTTTATAATACTTGACAATATTTGATGAACTAAATATATGCGTAACAATTTTGTCGCTATAAGGGGCGGGTGTCACAGATGTTAAGTCATTTGTGACTATCATAGTTTGATTATTTTGGTATTATTATTATAAGATTATGTAATCACTATATTGCGTCGCGCACTCAGTTGTAATTACGAGCTTTAGTGTTAGATTAGTTAGAGTTAATTAAGTTCCGATTGCTGCCAACTACCTTGTGTTTGTGGTGTTGAATGCCTTAAGCAACAAATATAAATTTCACCAAAGACGTTTTGTAGAAAGAATGCTGAACCATTGAAACTGGTTAAGAATCGTTCACATATCGGACATTAAGGTAGGATCCAGTTATACAAATTCGTACGAATTTGTAAGAAATCTAGGGATTATATTGAATAATACTCGAAGAATGGAAAACCAGGCGAATTCTATATGTAAATCCTGTAATTATCAAAAAAGAAATATAGGACTTATTCGTAAGTATATTAATGATGAGACATGCAAGACTTTAGCCCAAGTCTTTACCAGGGATTAATTTCTCGGCTCACAACATCGTGGGTGGTTGACCATGTTAAATGGCGCTGCCGTCTCCACTGGATTATTTAAAATAAAGGGAGACGCTAAAAGGGTATTTCGGCTCCATCTTTCCGTACTGTTCCCCTGTGAGTGGTGGGGGAGGACTTTCTGAACCACTCCAACATAGGGGCTGTGTTGAATAAGCGACACTCTGGGGATTATCCCAAAACAACTAAACAAACAAACCGCCTACAGCGAGTGCAAAACAGTGCTGCACGTCTTGTGACACGCACTCCCAGAAGGGAACATATAGCACCAGTTTTGTTCCAGCTGCATTAGCTTCCTATGCGTTTCAGATCATTGTACAAGATCCTATTTCACACATAAAACTTACTAAGTGGAACAGCACCACGGTATCTAAGCGATTTGATTCAAAGGTATATAGCAGTGAGAATGCCCTGAGTCTCTTATTCATTAACGGTACCAAAAAGGCATACAACAATGTGCGGAGAAAATTCTTTCCGAGCATCAACTCCCATTCTGTGGAGAAAATTACCAAACAATATTAAACTTGCAGCAAGTAAAGAAATATTTTATAAGGTTCTTAAAACTCACTTATTTTAATTAGCCTATTCATAATATTTAAACCAGTGTATATCTGTATAAAATGTGTTTGCGCTATTCGAGCTTAGAACAAATTTTAATTATGTTTTAAATGTAAAGTGCCTTAGAGCAATTACGTTGAATAAAGCGCTATAAAAAATACTATTATCTTATTATTAGTGATGTGACTATTGGATCCTTTTTGAAAGATCAATCAGGCGACGCAAGAATGCTCTTCCTAATTGAATATCAGCAGTGGTATAACAACCTGATGACCTCTTTAATTCATGGAGATTAATGTTCCTTGTCTGGTTGATTGCCTGAACTGTCTGCGGCAAGACAGCTTGAAGTAGCTACACAGGTCCTGTCATTTGTATGTATTCGACTACTTTGAAATATAAACCATAACAAATAATATTTTTTAGAATTTAGAATATATGGTATATATTCGGCGGAGAAAACCTTGCCAGTTGTCTGGCTGGATGAAAAACTCATCGTACAATAATGCCAAGGCCGATGCGCGAACCTGCGACGTCCCGCACAGAATGACGACAGCCATAGGTAAATAGTCTCGCACTCGACCCATGAGGCCAAATAGGCGGTTACGTTTACATCAAAAACCAACTTCAATCATCATGTTGATAATCGCATTACTAAATATAGAAACAGTTCTTTTTCACTGTCTGATTTAGGCGTTATCCCGGTGTTATGTCCGACACTAAGTCTTACTTGTTTCGCACTATTTGTCAACCAACATTATTGTATGATCTCGGCGCTGTTGATTTAAATAACAGTATGACGAAAAAAAAATGAAAATATGCGAAGTGTTATAATGAAAAGATTATGTGGTATCCTCAAACGTTCGCACCATACACAGTTATTACAAGTATTAAATAAATCTTCTTTTAATACTGTGCTTATAAAACCAAGTCATCTCATTGTATACTCGAATATTTAAAGTTAATTTGTCTTTACGTGACCTGTGTGTGTATGATTTAACCGCATTTATAGCTTGTAGTAAAACTATTCCAGGTACAATAACACACCAGGTACAATAACATTAGGTTTATCACCAGTAGATTGGGCTACTAAATATGTCCCGTGCCATATAGTATGTGCCGTGTTATAGATTCACTTAGTCAACTTACACATTGTGCTAGTTTTATTAAGTCGTGGTCTGCCGAGTATTTAATGTCGGTTCTGTTGACCAAAGTATTTTAGTTTATACTGATATTTCAATAACAATATTATTATACACAGTTTTATATGTATGTAATGTATTTTATTATTTGGGTTTTTATTTCTATGTATTTCCCCAATCTTGGGGGTTGAAATTAAATAAATAAATACAGCGGCATACCTTCTGTGAGATCTTAATACAACCGGGTTGAAATAAGGTCATTCGGACTTCATCGGTCACATTCGAATAAGTTTGGGCAACTTAGAATCACCTTCAGTTATCTACTTCTAACATATTAAATTTCACCCCAAGAGATGTGTCCCCGCGCGCCATATTAATATTGTTTTCGGTAATGTCCAGTATGTTATCCTCTGTTGTCGTCTCATTCGACTTAATTGTATTGCTGTATTTAACCAGTGATCCGAGAAGAGCTCTACTGAACCGCGACAACTGATGTGGGTCAGTCTGGGTGTGCTTAAGAATGCACCATTTTCACCGTTCGTTGTCGTCGAAGTGTGGCTAGTATTATGTTGGCTTAAGCACCACAGAGAGTTAAGGTAAGGCTATGGAATGTTCGTTTCTTAATGCAACCATGCTATACATATATTCACACGCCCACACACACGCGCGCACACACACACACACACACACACACACACACATACAGAGAGAGTGAGATAGATAGATAGAGATAGAAAGAAAGAAAGAAAGAAAGATAGATAGATAGATAGATAGATAGATAGATAGAAGACAGACAGATAGATAGATAGATAGATAGATAGATAGATAGATAGATAGATAGATAGATAGATAGATAGATAGATAGATAGATAGATAGAGAGAGAGAGAGAGAGAGAGAGAGAGAGAGAGAGAGAGAGACAGTGTTTATTGTAGAGTATCAAATAGAAAGTATTTTATTACGCACATGAAAGCCATTACACAAGACATAATTTTAGATAAAATACAGTAATCATGTACTTTTATCAGTAAACACCATATAAAACATGTAATTATGTATAATACTCAGTGAATGGAAACACTACATCGCATCTCGAGCTGTGGCATTGGATACAGCTCGCGTGTTTGGTGTGTTTTATATCACAACTTTAGTTGCATATAAAATTCACCTTAGTTGTATGTGGAAATATAATTATCTTTCCTATGTCCAGTTATGTCCAGTTTGTACTATGGCATTAAAGACTTTGTTCCTTGTTGAAATTTGGGAGAGAGACCACTGGGTGTCCTCCGTTGGGGGTCTTTCAGTAGTTGTGGGTGATGACGTCTGGTAAGAATGTTTATTTTCTTATGATCAATATTGCTAGGTGATGATCCGGAAGCTTGTAGTCTTCAGGAGGGAGATAACCTTTTAGTCTTCTTTGGTACATCGGGTGAGTTGAGATGATAATGTACCGGATTGTGATCTGAGGGTGGTCACTGCCAGAGTGGTTTACGTCGCCATGCGGTCTTTAACGTCCCCCTATATTTGTTAATAATTGAGTCGAGACGGCAGCGCCATTTTACGTGATCAGCCACTCACGATGTCGTGAGCCAAGAAATTAATCCCTGGAAAAGTTTCGACGTCTTGGTGGGATCGAGTTTTACATTATTTCATCTTTTATCCTATTCGTAGACCGACTTTAAATTCAATTTTCTTATTCTACCCTGCTACATACATTTACTTCCTGATAAATGTCGCGTTTGGATTACACCCGTGACGATAGTTTTAATAACTGTAATTTTGCTGCAACTGTCTATCAAAAAGAAGAACAAAACCTAATCTCTGTCCGCAATTTCGAAATTAATATTCCGCAAAACGGCACTATAATTATGAAATTGCTGTATAAACTCCCCCCCCCCCATCTCTCTCTCTCTCTCTGTGTGTATGTTTCAATTCGCATCGTAATTAACCATCGCTAATTGCGCATTCTGTTTCTCCTAACAGCTATATGCCCACTGATTCCAGCTTTCACAGTTTCATTCCTATTATATGGGTATGTGTTATTACATGCAAATTTAAAGTAGCAATTTGGTTTATTTCAGGAAAAGTCACAAACACGACAGATGTTCACTATGGCTGACGTGTGCCCGCTACTTTATCGTAAAAGGTGGCCTCTATTTTTGTTGACTGGATTTATATTCGTTCTCAATATGGTTTATTTCAAGATCCGTAAGTAGTATGATTATTAGGGAAAATGAAAAAAAAACACCGTGTTTGGTGTGTGCAGCTCTCTCTCTCTCTCTCTCTCTCTCTCTCTCTCTCTCTCTCTCTGTCTCTGTGTGTGTGTGTGTGTGTGTGTGTGTGTGCAGGTGAGTGTGTGTGTAATGGTTATCAGATGATGATGATGCTGATTGATGCTGATTGATGTAATGAAGCGAAGTCAAAGATGAAACACCCTTTAGATATAATTGTTATTCTTTCATAGTGTGTATCTTTTTTTAGCGCTTCAATCGTTGGTTTCCTACAATTACGTTGACTTTAACAACACAGTCACACGTACTTCAAATACTTCGTCTTATGAGTTTACTACACGGAGCTGGTTAATAGATAGAGAGGTATGTAGGACAAATATCCGGAAATATAGGATCATTTATGTAATCGTCCACTGGATATATAGTGCTCTTGCTATTGGTAAACATTTGAAACACTGGAAACGTAATACCAGGCCATTTACAGTATTAATATCTCCCACGCTTATGTTGCAAGGAATATTTTCATATTTTGTTCGTGTTCTTTAAATATACACGAATTCATAACTGATATTTTGATAAAGTGATAAAGTTTACTAACGATGGAATTCCCAATCCCAAAGAGTATAATTTCAAACGTTTCGTATCCTCCTTTTTGTTGCGATGCATAGTTCTTAAAATATCGCTCTCTCAATATACACATTTGACCATTTTATGCATCAGCGGAAAGGTCTTCTTCTCTCGTACATTGTAAACGACCATGTTTTTCCATCTTATATTACAGAACGAGCTGGAAAAGGGAAAACCCGTTAAGCTGTTTTTATTTTCCTATATGAGAGGAGGCTCGTCTATAGCCGGCGAATTATTTAATTGCGATCTATCGGCTACTATGTGGTACGAACCCGGAGATGCTTTCTTTTCCTCTTATTACGGATTATACCACGAGAATCTTCCTCAACACGATCTGTACTTCAAAAATATGACGAGAAGGTATTTACGATTATCTCCAATGACAGCCTTCGGTTCAGGTTTTTGGTCGATGAAAGTAGGAAATTTCCGTTTCTTTCAAAACGCAGTTTTATGAAAATGAATTTTTATTTCATTGAAGGAAGCTGAAGTCGAACGAACTTGATGCGATGGCAAACTTCTACAACAACATTTTTTCGTGCAATTATGAAGAACTTCCGCCGGAGGCCATGGCTCATTATTTCCTCACGGAATCGACGGCCATGGATGGATACGTCAATTGTATGAGAGGCAAAAGGACGAGGAATATCAACATTAACTCCTGTAACAAGCACACGCAAAGTTTCTGTAGTCGGAATATGGTAGAAACATCCCTCGGCGCCCAATGCCATTCCACTCTCGCCGCCGTGAGAGCAATTGTGCAAATCCATCCCGACGTGAGAAATGAAAGTGATCTGTTCAATTTGATTAAAAACGAAACGGATTTGATTAATTCCTCGCTGATCGAACCTAACCAACTGATTCAGTTCGTTCGGCAAGCTCTTTGCGTTGAAACAATGCGTAGTGACAACGGGAAATGTATATCCGGTGCGAAACGGAAGTGCCATCGCGATAAACTTCGCGTGGTTCAAGTCAATCGTATGAAGATGGAAGATCTGGAGCCATTGATCCGGGATAATCCGGATAGCTATGTGATACACTATACCAGAGATCCGCGAGCTGTTGCTTTATCCCGATACAACACAGGTGTTCTGATATTCGACAAGGCCAACCGGAGTATAGTGAACGAGGCACAGTTCATCTGTCTCAGGATGCGAGAAGACATAAGACAGCGAATCATCTTAGAGAAGAAATATCCGGGCGTTATCACCCATTTGACGTATGAACGCTTAGCTCTGGATCCAAAAGGCGCGGCTAAAACTATTTACGGCCTATTCAACGGAACGTATCCGAAAAAATGGAACCAATTTGTTGCGCAGCACATGTATGGCCATCTCGAAAGTAATGGATTCGGCATAACCGTGAAAAATGCCACGAAGACAGCGAATAAGTGGAAACTAAAAATACATAAAAGCCAAATAAATAGAATTAACCATTTCTGTAAGGACGTTATAATCGATCTTGGCTATCAGTTATAGTAATAATTATTTGTAAATCGAATTTGTTTTCTTCATAAATGTTTGATAGGGTTTTGTTTTGTTTGTATATTCTGACGAATACTATGAGGCGCATTGTTCGGTAACTGGTCATAAACGCATGACGGATACTCATGTAAATAAAATCGTTCATAATTCGTATTAATTTATTCGAATTCTATGTGTAAATCTCGTGTTAATATTAAAAGAAAGTTCTATTTGTATATAACTAAATAGCTTTTGGAGAATTTCAACTTGTCATTCAAATAAAACTGAACTACTTTTATTTTGTACTTCACTAGTAGAAGTTAGCCTCTTCAAAACTACTTGAGTAGAAGTAAAAGTAAACTTTTAAAAATCATTGTGAGTAAAAAGTAAAATTAGTTTTTAAAAGTGACTGAAGTAGAAGATAAAATTTATTGTAACACAAAAACTAATAATCAAATATGTATAAGAGATAAGAAAATTCACAGACGTGCACATGTGCTGCCACCTTCAGTTCACTGAACAAAGCCCTTGTTCAATTTCAGCAAAAGCTGATTTTCAAATATATATATATACATATATATGTGTGTGTGTGTACATATATATAATTCTCTCTCTCACTATATATATATATATATATATATATATATATATATATATATATATATATATATATATATATAGAGAGAGAGAGAGAGAGAGAGAGAGAGGGCGAGAGAGTGAGTGAGAGAGAGAGAGAGAATTATATATTGTATCAAATTCAGTTAGAATGATTTTTAAATCAAATATGTGAAAACCCACCCAACTAGAGAATAGGTGCTCCAGCTAAATAGATTATCAGAGGGAGATCGGGCGGTTACATGTTGATCAATCGTTGCAGAATTATACAAACTCTGATCAATTCAGATGTATGGTTAACGTGTTCTTGAAAGAGATAAATGATTCTCTATTTAAGCTGAGAATTATTTATTTCGTATCCATTGAAGCCTTTCTCACCAGACCCATTTGCCAGCAAATACCCAATTTTCAGACCCCAGGTGGTGCTGATAGTTGGCCTACATATCACTTACTGTTAATCTGATTTTATTGTCGTTTCTGTTTACTTAGCAATATTTGAATGTTACATGACATATTAGATAATTGTGTAAATTGAATGGGAACAGCGTTTAGAGTTTATATTTCTATAAACAGGTATAAAGCGTATTTAAATTTTAATTACATCATTAGATTCATAATATAAAAGACAAGCAAGCTTGTTGACATCCAACATAAAACACAGTTTGGGTAATCACTATGGTTAATGGTAATCGATTGTAATCGATTACATGATCCCAATCAATCGTAATCGTCATTTTCAGATATAATGTAATCATAATGATAACTGAATACATTTAAGATGTAATTGTGATTAGGTGGGGTGATAGATAATCGATTAACACATTTTATATCTTATATATAATGGTTAGTCAGTCTGTTTGGAATTATCATAAACAATGTCAAAATGCGTAAACGATCACCCACCCATTAAATAATCCAGTTCAAAGTGCTGATTAATCGACTTTTAATGGCCTGTAAGCGCCGCCATTTTGAAGCTGGACACAGACCGGAGCTCCTGAATGATGACGTCACTTTAACGCAACAGTTTGACCGGAAGTCTGTACAGCCCGTACAAAAGCATGTAAACAAGCGTGAGCAAAGAGTTATTCCAGAACAAAACGCATTTACGTCATGAATGACATACAATCATATAACTTTGAGCCAGAAGAAACCTTAGAAGAGGAAGATGATTCAGAATAGTTCAGATTTTAACGCTCAAGAGTAACTATTATCCGCGTCAGTCTAGAGAGCGCTCATGTGACGTCAGGACATTTGAGTTTTCTCCTTCCCACTTTCGAATATGGCTTCCGGTACAGACGTAATGACAGCCCTCCAGTAATTTGGATTATTTCCCTATATCTGTGATATCAGGTATATTTCGGGATTATTATTTTTCTAAGCATTACATATTTAAGAAATATTTTCAGAGGGTGAACTGTCTCTTTAAGCCGTTTAATAATTTCATCAACTGAATTAGTATACATACACCAAAATGAAGACCTACATCTGGTGATGTTTTATCCGCGACTGAAACCCACCGAGATCCGTCGCTGAGCTACGACATTAGCCGGGTTGAGGCATATTCTTTGATATCAAAGGAAAATTTAAAACGACGCAGTGGCATAGGATGATCGATTACTTCAAAAACTGCAGATAAACCAAACAAAATTCCTCAAGAGACTCAGCAATGTCATTGGGCACTTTCAAGAGGTCAGTTTCTGTTGAATAACATCTACTACGATAAACAGACTGATAACTGTCATTGAGGCCATTGTGCTTCGGGTGTTCTTCCGGATACCTTGCTGCCACCTTTTCAATAAGTTTGGAGATGACGGGTAGGTTAGGTATCGGACGACTATTCTTCATATCTTTACTATCCAATCCACATATCTCTAGGTAGTCATGGTGGCTCATTTCAAACACTCTACCATCACTGATTCAGACGTATGATCGACATACACTGTTGGAAGTTGATGAAATATTCGGAAGCTGGCTGATTATCTCCTTCATCTCAGTCGCTGAAGCTGGTCGAAGCGTTTCAAGCGTTCTCCCATTAAACATAATATCCGCGTCAATGGTTATATTTCAGGTATTATTTGGAGAATTAGAAATGGTCTTTATGACATGATATTTGTCAATGTGTAAACCAAGGAATTTTTTAGATTTTTCTGTAAAGTTAACCCCTATTTGGGTTAAGGATATGCCGTCTGTGAAAAGTTCTAGGCCCGTTGTATTTGGTCGGTTATTTGGTGTTTTTAATATTATAAACTTTGTATTCTTTGAATTTGGAGATAACCAGAAGAATTCATATAATTTATTAAATTGAATAGTTGCATTAGAAAATAGATTTTCAATATATGAATAAGATAAATATAAAACATGTCATCAGCAACGGATAATATATTTTCATTGGATGATTTTGCAATATCATTAACATAAATTAAGTATAATAAAGATACCAGAATTGAACTCCGGGGAACGTCACATTCTATTTTAAGGATTTGTTATTTTCTATTTCCACAAATTGTGTTCTATCTGACAGGTAACTTACAAGCCAATTCTGTGCAATTCCACGGATGCCATAATGATGAAGTTTTTTAATAAGAATTCTGTGACTTTTAACATCAAATGCCTTTGTTAGGTCACAAAAGATTGACATTGTATATTTTTTGGGTTGGATATTGTTCGATATTGTTGTCTTCAGCACATTTATTCAGTAGATGAAGAATTCGGTGTATTGTGGATTGTTTGGATCGAAACCCATACCGGTGTTTGTATAAAATGTTTTGACTATCAAAAAATGACATTAATTTCTTAATTTATGTACGCAAATATGAAGCCCAAATGTTATTATTGCTAATGGATCACACCCAAATAACATATTCTCCAAAATTCGGAATAGACGTATCTACATCAATCAGGTGGAAACCATGGAATATTTCATTCACAGAAATTAAAATCACAGACTAGCTCTTTAGTCTAAATGTCAATATCTGTGTAAGTGCTTACAGTTGTTTTGACATATGTGTAGCATATGCTCAGAAGTTATTTCCTCTAGTGACTGTTTGATTTAGCGTCATGGAATGTGATGAGCAGGAGAACGCTATCATTTCATCTACACATGCTCCAACTTGTACCAAGATTTGGCTAATTTAATTTTGTTTAACTGTATCTATGATTTCTGTAAAACCTGTATGGCTCGAGTGTGTACCACATGTGTACCACATGGCTCTGAACTATCATTATTCTTGGAGACAGTGTTAATACAGGCCTATATTTACGTTTTCTGCTATTATTGCCATTACATCCAGATGCACAGCCCGGGAGTTCATACGACCCGGGGTCAAATATTATTCTTTGTATTCGTTCTGGGCCATATGTTTCACTTACTTCAGGACTGACTCTGACAGACTGAGCATTCTTCAAACTGGTTATATCCGTGATTGTGAGATACTCACCCCTAATTACCTGAGCTTGTGCCGTTTTCACCCTCGACATAGTTAAACAAATAATAAAATAATATGATTTATATTTAAATCGATAAATATTCACCAATACGGATAAGGTAAGAACTTTCATCTGGAGATCGATTGCAAACCACTATTTGCTAGTGTTAAAATAGCACAGATTTGTGCCACAGTTTATAGTAGATAATTAAATTGCCCAAAGAGATCGATTTCATGGCGCAAGATTTGGGTCAAAGCAGATATTCGCATAATATCATGACCTAATTCCCTGATATTCATAAATATGATAGGAGATTATAGTCTAGCTAATTAATCGAATTTAAAATAATTGCTTTCATTAATTTTAATTACATCACAGGCAGGCTAAATAATGAGCATGGTTGACCTTTACCCTCTACTTTATCGTAAAAAATGGCAGCATATTTTCTAAGAAGTATTTGTACTCATCGAACTGATTGATTTATAAGTTATTGATAGGATCATGAAATGACTAAAGTCATTTGGCTGATATTTCTATTGTTCATTGTGTTCCTTTCTCTAAATTTGTTGAAAGCGATTTATACGATAATAAGATATGACCCATAATGCGTAAATACAAAGATTTA
The DNA here is from genome assembly GCA_025642065.1 of Paralvinella palmiformis. NCBI lineage: Eukaryota > Metazoa > Annelida > Polychaeta > Terebellida > Alvinellidae > Paralvinella > Paralvinella palmiformis. The sequence goes on from JAODUP010000238.1 coordinate 475,792, forward strand.
CAGGAAGTGTATAAAGGAATGTAACATTATTACAAATTATTCATGCGAACTGGATGAGAATACTTCATATGGTTGCATGAAACTCTGCTAACCGATACTTATACAAATTAACCGCCATTTTTGTTGGCCCGAAGGGACCTTCCCAAAAATCCAATAATCCGTAATTAATTAGTATATTACATTTATGAAGTGTAGTTTTTCTCCGTCCCAGGGATGGAGTTAAGTTCTTAGACTGAGCGCCGGTCATCCTTTGTCCTTATGGCAGAGCTGTGACTGTGCTTAATGAAATAAATCTAACAAACACAGACACGAGCCACAAACCACAAACTGGAGGTTTGCAGTAAAACGCTTAACTCCCTGCGCCATTAGAATACCCCTAGGGTGAATGATAAATTAAATGATTTATAATCGGGCTTTGGGAACACACGGTCTTTCCTTAACGTGGGACCAAAAAAAGTATGTAAAGACCATGTCAAGAAATGTCTTATATAAGTCTCTGTATGTAGCATAGTGAATCATATCGAGTAAAAGAGTGTTATGTGAAAATTTGACACGAGAAATCTATCAGAAATTGATGGTAATTTGTGAACATATTAATTATTTAAACAATCGGGCATATCAATCAGGTAATAGTTGTCAATAAAAACTTTGATAGTACATCTTCATTGTTTATACATTCTATTGTCTTAATATAATATTTCAGTTTGCAGAGAAATATGTATTCGTACTATGGAATTTACTAAATATTTGAATTTTATTATAAGCAAATGGTCTTTATCCAGCACCGTACATATTTTAAGTATTTGATCAAATTTATGAGAAAGATGACATTAATCACGGATTGAAATGAACCAAGCAGAAACACACTAAAAATATTCAGTAAATATGACACTGGTAAAAATAGTCTTTATATAATTAATGTAAGAATAGCGTCTGTAAGGAAACTGCCCGAAGGAGATGTCCGAGATCCATAGTCTAGAATGGGAATAGACCATTGTAAGATTAACTTTATCTAACGTTTACAAATAGAAAGTTCAGGTTTTGCGGCTATCAGAATACAAAAGTAAATTAACAAGACATGGAACATATTAATGGTTAAGAAGATGTCTTCCGCTGTCTTCCAATCAGCCGAAACAAACATAGAAGCGGCGAAGCGGTTTGGAGAAACTTTTCTCTCGTCGAAACATTCCTTCTCGAGTTGATGCTTATATCTCGTGAAGAGACGACACCTGGCATTGACACGGATCATGCAGGACAATCGGTTGTTGACGAGGTGGAGTCAAACTTGAGTCCCAATCTATCACAGTATGAGAACGTCAACAAGGTGGACGATGGTATTTATGTGTTATTGTCTTAACCAAATGGAACGATAACTGCGATCCAGATGAAGGTAAAAACAACAATTACAAACAACGATTGTCATCTGTTACGATGTTGATGGTATAGATCATTTAACGTTACTGATAATACGATGGATGAGTACCTATAAGGACACGTTGAAACTTCAACCTATAAAACAGACTTTGTTTACAAAGATCATAACAAATCACTGATTATTAGGAAGATCATTAAGAATTCTTTATAACAGAGCCTTACATCAAAATAAGGAGCACACGCACGCACACACACACACACACACACACACACACACACACACACACACACACACACACTCACACACACACACTCACACACACACTCACACACACACACTCACACACACACTCACACACACTCACACACACACACTCACACACACACACACACACACACACACACACAACATATATATATATATATATATATATATATATATTCACACATCGCGACAGAGAGAAAAATATATATATATATATATATATATATATATATATATATATATATATATAAATATATATATATATATATATATATATATATATATATATATATATATATATTATAGTTGGTGTCATTTTGTGGCAAATGTTACAGATGATTTAGCTAAAATTAATCGATAAATGTACAAACAAGTCAGCAGTTATCATTGAGTTATTGACTCTGCTTCATTGCTATCGATTTACATTATCGGACATTCATATGAAACTTAAAAATACACATACACACACATGCGTGAGCACACATGCGCGAGCACACACACACATACACACAAACACACACACACAAGCACACACAAACACACATGTGCACACCATTTTTATGAACAAACCTATTGATATGACATTTGTAGCCGACGACTATGGAGTCCGTTAATCAGGTAATATCAACTTATTTTAATCAATTCAATAACCTACAACAAATGCTGACACTGGAATTGATATTAAACAACTAACAATGTTTGGTGTCCAGAACTTAATATGGCAAAACAAATGGTTGTTCTTATACTTCCAGGTGATCTTGTTTGTTATCCTCCTGATAATAGGTAAGTATGTACTTCTATATATCCTACACTTAACCAAGGAATATATTATAAGTTTGTCTGCTATATGAATATGGACATTAATTAAAAACCAACGTAATGTATGGTTAACGTGGAATATTGCTGGCTAATCAACGGTCAGTAAACGTTAGATAAGGATAGCTGGTGTACAGTATACATCTCTATGTCAAAATAATATATAGATTGATTGGTATATAGGGATACCCAACGTACGGTACACAGTATGGGATAACGGCTTATCCCTCTATACTGGGATATTCCCTAGCAATAGATAAAAATGGTTTATGATAATGTTACACTCATAATTGAAACACTACTGGCTTATGGTAATCTCACACAACGTTCATCTCATAGCCTTTGAGACTCATTGTGTATTTAGTGTAGACTCAGATACACACCATATTTCGATTACCAACTTTTAGGATGATTCCATGAAATTTTTGATGTTTTTATTTCATCTCAGAATGAAGACTGAATGTGAGCATTTGACGATATTCAACTTGTAAGAGCATAAATAATAAAACATTTTAAATATATGACCAAGTTAATTAACCTTACTCAATGTCGAATTGTTTGGCTGTGTGAAGTCTTTCTATTAAGAGATCTAATGTGTGTATCTGGACATAAACTTGACTGGAATAGGGGTCAAAGGTTATTTGACTCCGTGGATTGAAGTAAACACATTTCCTAATATTGTTATGATTACCATTTTATCCTATATATCTGTATATTAAACGGTAAAAGATGATATCAGAGATAAACAAGACCGTACAGAATCTTGCTTACAATATTTCATAAAATACTCGATAAGGTTTTTGGAAATCGGTAAGAATCAGTTTGGTGTCAACATATCATTCTTTATCATAACCCCCCCCCCTTTAATATATCGCTAAAATATTTTTGAATAAACCATTTGTATACAGATAGACGTATTTGAAGTTCGTCCATCATTTAGTCGTTATCTGACCAACATATGGTAATCTAAAGTAAACAACACATCGATATAGATCAATACCTGATTTAGTCAGTGCGATGATTAGTGCACAAATCACCAGGTGGCAGGGTTAGCACGATACAATTTGTAAAATAATTGGAAAAAACCTCTGGTAATTAAGGCTGAAACTTCAAATTAATCTATTCTAGTTATTCCATTCGTACTGTGAATGGCTATAGTGTCCTATTAGATATAGTATAGAATAATATCTTGATACTTATCTGAATAATTTACATATTAAAGAGACAGTTCACCCTCAGATAATATTTCTTAAATGTGTAATGCTTAGAGCAGTAACCAAATATTTCACAATAATAATCACGAAACAAACTTGATATCATGGAAATAGGGAAATACTCAAAACTACTGAAGTGCCGCCATTATGGCAGCACCGGATACCAGATTCGAAGGCGGGAGGGAGAAAAGTCAAGTCCCCTGACGGAAATCGGGCCAGGAGTCCACAGAGTTCACATAGACACCAGTTAGTGTTTCCGGTTCTCTTCGCGCGTTCTTCGATGATTCCGCTTTTTGAAAAAAATCGGAATGATCTTAATCATTGTTATAATGATTCGTCTGGCTCAAACTAATATGGACGTGTGTCATTTATGGCATATTTTTAACAAGATAATTGCGTTTCATTCTGGAATTATTCCTGGCTAACACTCGTTTACATGCTTCTAAACGGACTCTACAGACATCCGCTCAAACTGTTGGGTTCAAGTGACGTCAGCATTCAGGATCATCCGATCTGTGTCTAGCTTCAAAATGGCTGCGCCCACAGGCCATTAAAAGTCGATTAAACAATACTTTGAACTGGATTATTTAATGTGTGGGTGATTGTTTTCCCATTTTGACATCAATTAAGATATTTGTGAACATAGCTGTATTAGTCCTGAAAATTTTAAATGAAGATGGACTACTCCTTTAAGAAAACAAAATGCTCGACTCGAGACAATACTCTGATGTAACTCTAATTATTCTATGATAATAATGATAATTAATCTTCTATTATTACTCATTCTGAACTGTAATCTTTAGGAACACACGCAAATAATTCTTCACCTGAAAAATATACAGTTTGATAGCAGAAACATAAAAATTACATTTTCTTATTTATTCGAGAAAAACGTATATTCAAACTATTTATTACTAATATAAACTAATACTTTATTTTATACAATTAAAATGTGAATGATATCTAGTTGATATTCTGTTTGATTTTAAACCCAATATTGTTTACATGTCATATTTTATCAGTTGTTGTTCAGGTCCTGCAGGAAAGAGTTAGCAACAATGGAAATATTTCGGTACCGACAGGAGAGGATATATCAAGATGGACACCGAATAAACTAGTAAGTCTTTATTACATTTCTCAATCTTTCGTATATTTTGATCAGATTTCATTTATCTCACAAATGTTATTTGTGTATGTACTAAAATATCTACAATGGAAAATAAACCGACCACAGTTAGTAATACATCATTAAGGAAGAATATCGCAAACATTATTGAAAATTAACAACAAATATTTTATTTTTATATCTAATGTAAATAAATTCAGAAATAATGTATGCGGCTTTTTGCTACATAGACATCACATTCCAAATCGGATATAATTATAAATTTAAATAGATAATTACTTTATTTTTCTGGTTTGACTACAATATTTTATAGACTAAATTATTATTATTAACAAAGTAATCATTAATAATTAAATTTATCTTTAGATGATTAAGTCCATTTCTGTATTTTGCCATCAAATATCATATCCATCTTTCTTCATATTTCTCGAAGTAATGTTGAATTTGAAACAAGTTCTTAAGTGAGGTACAATATGATTGATGTGTTTATTTAAATATATTATTTATTTTGTTTATCATTTGCAGAAAACAAACCCATTTAGGTTGTTTTTATTTTCCTATATGAGGGGTGGATCATCAGTAGCAGGTGAACTATTTAATTGTGATCCATCAGCTACAATGTGGTACGAGCCAGGAGATGCTTTCTTCTCATCTTATTATGGATTACATCATGAAACTCTTCCTCAAAATGACTTGTACTTCAGAAATATGACGAGAAGGTATTTGGTCATATTATAAAATGTTGTTTATTTTATTTAAATGATAGGTTTAATAATGATGAAATAAATATCTTTGTTTTATCTTTAAGGATGCTAAATTATAAGGAACAGGATGCACTGGTGCACTTTTACAATTACATCTTCTCATGTAACTACAAAGATCTTCCACCAGAAGCAATGGCTCATTATTTCCTCGGGGAATCCAGTGCTATGGATGAATATGTTAGCTGTATGAGTCATAGAAGGACAAAGTACATTGATATTAACAGCTGTAAAAACTTCATACACTCTACATGTAGCAGTGATTTGGTGGAAACTTCACTTGCTGCTAAATGTCCTCTAATTATTGAATCCGTACAAACAATTATTGAAGGCTATCCTAATATTAGCGATGAAAAATGGTTGTTAATGTTGCTAAATCATCAACTTGCTGAACATATGATTTACCTGTCGTTCAATAAGTCAGAGGATCTTCTTCAATTTATTAGACATGGCCTTTGTATTGAGAAGATGCGTAAAGACAACATACAATGTATAGATAAAGCGGAACAGAGATGTAGAAAAGACAACCTTATCGTCGTACAAGTAAATAGAATGAATATGGAAGATCTGGATCCAATCATTAAGGCAAATCCAGACATTTATGTTGTACATTACACCCGAGATCCGAGAGCAATCGCGTTATCTAGATACAAAACTGGTATTCTTCTATTTGATAAAGTCAACCAGAGTACGGTTAGAGAAGCGCAATTCATCTGTAATAAGATGAGAGAAGATATCAGACAGAGATTAATATTAGAGGAGAAATATCCTGGAATATTTGTGCATTTAACTTATGAAAGTCTCGCAGAAGATCCGGAAGGCTTCGCCAAAATATTTTATGGATTATTTAACGAATCGTATCCTACAGCATGGAATACATTTATCGAAGAACATATGCACGGATACATGGATGGTTCTACTTTTGGGATAACAGTCAGGAATGCAACGGAAACGGCATTGAGATGGAGAACGGAAATGTCAAAACATGATCTGGATACGATAAATAAGTTTTGTTCAGATGTCATAATAAGTCTTGGATATATGATATAAATATTCTAGTTATATTTGATCTCTTATTAAATATATGTTTTCTTGTTTTCTATTTCATATTTTTATATGGAGATAAATGTTTTTAATGAAACATCGATTTTCAAAAATAAATCAATGATAGTCTGAACTTAATAGTCAAGATTTCTTAATAGTATGTGAATTTTATCAAGTGTGGCTGCTTCATTTAATGAATATCAGTCCAACTATTCCACCCTCCTTCATGCAATCACACTTATACGTATGGACTCTTATGACTCATATATTTTGTAACGAGATTATATATATATATATATATATATATATATATATATATATATATATTATATATATAATATCTTAATCGAGAACAATCCCCCACTAAAACCCCTCCCACACATTCAAACAGGTATATAAAGGGAAACCCCCCCTTCCCCAGCACAATCAGCGTGTTGTCCAGTGGAGACTCACATGTCCCTTGATCCAATCTTCGCTGACTTAGCTGTACCATTACAAACATTCACTAACAAATCTTTCATACATTCAACCCATACCCCGAAAACATTAATACCGTACAAACCCAACCAAATCCCGGGCTACGACATCTACACCCGTGCGATCCCAACAAATCGCCAAGCGGCATGGAACGGGTGACCACCAACTTCTTTCGCGCATCAATCAATCGGAGCACTATGGTTTCACATCCATTGACCCCGCAATTCGTCGGCCACAAACTTTAAAGCGGCACGAACGGTAATTAATTATACATGCAATTAAATGTTTTTTAAAATCAGTTTGGAGTTATAATTGTTGTTTGAATGAAAGCATAACACCTGTACCAGCGCCTTAAATATCTTTATAAACACACACCAGACATTCTATGCAACCTGATGAAGAATTGAATAGGTCGAAACCGGTCGTTGCTATTGGGTTGAGTCGTATTTTATCGCTGCTATTAGTATTGATCTGAATTTATTCTGATTTATGCTTATATTATTCATACATTATTCATACTGTGTATTAATATTTTATTTCTCCATTTTAGGTTTAATCTTTCTTGGCCGTAGTGTTCGACACAAAGCCTGGTTTTGTTTTAATCATAGTTTCTTGTTTATATTTTACCAGGATTTGTATTGATATCTTTTTACCTGTTTTGTTTTTATTGGTTTATCAATTGTTATATAGTCTGTCGTCCCCTTTATATACGTACCTATATGTATATCTAATATCATCTTATATGTCTATATCATGCAATTTCATTTTATGAGGCCTAATTTACGGACTTATATATATATATATATATATATATATATATATATATATATATATATATTGGCGCAGAGCGGCGACTTTTCATTCTGGGACATATATAACATCTAGGCAGTCAGGCAATTCAATTTTAAAAAGCAAATCACCTACAACCGTGGGGTCTGGGAGTAACATACCCACATCTATACCACATCTCATCACGGCAATTGTGAGCATGTTTATGTTAAAAACCTGAGCAGCCCTATTTATTGTTATTTTTCAGGTGCTGTATCTTTCTTCAAAGCAACATTTTACGATCTTTATACCTGAATTGCCATGGCCTTCAAAGGTCAGGTTTTACCAGAATGGAATGTAGATTTTGAACTGATAGAAGGTAAAAAGATTTCACTCACGCAAGAAAACTGTACTCTCGTAACGTCAGAAATAATAAAGAACGTATTGGGGGAAAATTAATTAATTCCCCGCAATACTTTTTAGTCAATGATAAAGTGGTCAGCTTACAAATTGGAACTCTGCAAAACGCTTCTATCCTGAGAGACAAAGACATCTCGCGAGTAGAATTCGATGAATCTTTTCGCCACTTCATATGAGGCTACCTAACTCAGAGTGAAGCAGAAAGGGAAATTAGTCATATTCAAGGATGACAAGGAGTGACAATAGCACAAACTAACTGAAACAATAGACCGATCCAGTTACCCCTGACATCACCATGCAGCTGAATTTCACCCTACGGTCTCGGGTTAGACGTCTAAGGATCACTGTGTTGCATTAAAGGTATGTGATCTCCAGATCATAATTTTGCATGTAATAGGAATGGCATAGAGGCAAGTAACGTTCAGCGCGATTTGCATGGCTGTCATGGTCCGGCCTGTCTGGTTCAAACTTATTTTTCATGAACCGTTTCCATCTGATCACATCAATGAACACATAGATTATAATTCAATGGGTGATTCCTATTACTGTAACATTGATATGTATGCATGTTATCTGAAAGTGAACTGTTTTATTTTCTGAATCAGCCATTTGGTAAATTTTTACTACATGTAAATGTCAAGGGTGTTGATATTCTAATGTAATAATGTTTGCATTTAATAATATACAACTGATAGATATATGATTGGTTCCCAGGTACAAGTAAAAATAATATTTCCAAAACTTGTAAATTGCCCTTGCATTAAATATTAAAAACTCTTCATTAAAATCAATTTAGATTTACATTCAGCTAAAACTTTAATTTTAAAATCATTTATTTAGTCCATATTAACCCATGCTAAAAAATCCCCTACAAGTCAACATGAATAACTACGGCTTAGCTGTTTCATCATTCATCTGGTAAAATTGGTCCACTTAATCATTGGGATATATCCTGAAAAGTATTGTGTTAAATCCTTTGGAAATACACAATTGTTCAGCTGAAATACTTGTCTCAGTCTCCGTATAATATGAACTAATTTGCTGAAAGATTTCGAGTATTTACCGTTAGTAAAAAGTTGCCATCCCCTATTAACAGTGGGCGCCATAGCTGTTTCTAATCCGAGACCGCAGTTGGTAACCGCTGCAACGCATTTCGTCTGGATCGGTCTACTGACATAATTGATCAATATAGCATTGTATAGAGATAGAAGAATTGGTGGGGAGATGTATATTTACAAATATCCGATTACTTTCAGATTCCATGACTCCGGCAGATAAATGTTTTGAAATATTAGATGTTTCGGATTGAAAAGTGTTTTTTTTTTCGAACTAATAAATCATAGATATACAGAGATAAATAATTACTTATAAATCCCGAAAAAGTATCATCTTTCTTTCACAAGATGGTAAATAATGTTGTAGGTAGAGGATGCACGTGAAGGCAAATAATAATACATGCAAATCAACTGGACGTCAGGTGGAAATATTGAGACAAAGAAGACAAATAGATTACAACATATATGAAGTGGATGAATTTAATATCACAAACATATAAAGTAAAACTTTTTATTTAATAGTTAATTATTTTACCTTGAGTTACATCTTTTATTGATGGTTGCATTTCGGCTGGTCCCAATAATGCCATAAAATGGATATGCGGTGTAATTATTGTCTTTTGGGAGTATTTACAAATATATTGATCTATTGAAACACAACAGTTTACACTACATAGATTTGAGATTACAATTGTCAACAAAATAATACTTTGTTCGAAGGGAGAAATAGGAAACAATTATCTAAATTTCACATGTTCCTAAGTTACTTTAATTTTAAAGTTCGAAATCATTAAAAAGCACACTAAAAGTTTATGTAAAGACTAGTATGACTTCAGAAGAAAAAAAACAATCTTTGAAAAGTGCATGACCAAGAATCGAAGTATATTTTTCTAAGCAAAACACAAAAACAGATGTATTTTATTTTAACGTTCATCCCAACAAATTAATTAATGGCATAAATTTCTTAACACATTTTTAGCTGATATATTCATTAGACGTCTTATTGTGTCTTATTGTATAATATTTTAACTCTTTCTAGAGATGTTATGATTTCAAGATATATTCATTGATACTTTAACATTTGTAAATTTATTTTTAACTCAGAGCAGATCACTACCAAATTTTAAATTGATTTTAATAAACCGAAGTTATACGTTTAAAATTAAATATGACTTAGTTTATCATAGAACTGATAATTGAGTTAGTTAAGTTACGACACTAATGATAAATAAAATTTAATTGGCATGAAACTATCTTATACTCCATATATATATATATATATATATATATATATATATATATATATATATATATATATATATATATATATATATATTAATAAAACACCAATATTAGCATAAACTTTTAAATCCTTAGATATTGAAATCTTAAATTCATTTATACTAGCTGATGAAATGTACACGTTATACACAAATACATAAATACATAAAAAATATTCATAAGTCAACCTACCTCATAAAATATCAACGTGAAATAAACAGAGGATTTCAGCACAATCGATAGGGTATTTTTATTCATAATCATTGATATGTCAATTATATTTAGATGAAATAAAATACCAGAGAAGTGACAGTCTTATGGTATATAGAATACTTTATATTCTTTGACGTAATGTCCTCAGGGTGATTTCCGATCCTGATACAATTAAAATTACATAACAACAATGGCTCAACGAAAAGGAAGACGACGAAGATCATGGCTAACTCTGAGATAATTTGGTGGCATATATATATATATATATATATATATATATATATATATATATATATATATCAATCTGTCTTAGATTTAATTTAAAAACATTAATCTCATATATAAATCAACTAATGCGATTAGAAAATGAATATAATTCAATTGTTATCGTTATCTATCCGTAATATCTACTATTTATGATTATATCGACAAGTGCTTAGATGATAATCTTTTAACGAGTAGTTATCTACAATTTTAGGAACACCTACGCGTCTAATGGCAGCTATCGATAAAAGATAAACATATATGAAAATAGGAACGGTTAATGATCGCTCAGTATGTAGTGAAGGATGAAACAACAGAAATTAAGACGAACAAAATTAAGAGTTTTCCGTTTAGATATTCAAGATATTCATTTATTACGACGACGCCTTAATTATGTCGGTGAATTATTATGCTACTAAAAAATAAAGGGGCTCGATAAAGAGACCCACTGAGGACGTAAAACACTCTGGCTGTGACCACCCTCGGGGTATTTCGGCTCCATCTTTCCGTACCGCTCCCCTGTGAGTGGTGGGGGAGGAGGTTTCTCAACCACTCCAACATAGAGGCTGTGCTGAATAAGCGACAGCTTGGGGACTCTCGCGAAAAACAAAGCAAGCAAGCTCGGAGATATTTCTCTATAATTATTTTAATATACACAATTACCCAGAGATCGTCAATATTCACTTTAACTCCAGGTAACTTCTCTTCTAGCTGCTACATAAGGTATGATGGCATTCCAATAACGTATGCATGATATATGTTTTCGGGACGGGCATACAAGAGTCGAAGCAATGGGCCGTGGTCGTTTATACATCGGTATCAATTATATGTCTTAATTAGTCATTGTACCTTGATAAAGTGACACTACGTAAGCATTTAATATCATTATCCAGATTACCCATGAGCGGTCACCGATTAGGTATCGAGACGGGAAGGTGGCATCGGTCAGTTCCTATCCCGTACGAGGAGAGGAAATGTATTCATTGTAACAAACTAGATGACGAATATCGCTTTGTGCTAGAATGTTCCCTCCATGATCGTATCCGAACAATGTACATTCCACGTTATTATCAAACACATCCAAGTATGTACAAATTTATTGAATTGATGTCTACCACTGTTTCTGGTACCCTGAAAAACCTGGCCAAATATTGCTATACCGCAGAAACACAACATGTAAATATATGTGTGCAACAACCTAGTTAAGACTGGAGGGCCTAGGGCCTTATGTATCTTTGATGAATAAACATTTTCTCACAGTCGTATAACGAATTTTGCATGAGTAATGCGAATCAACAACAACTCATCAGAAAAACAGAAATTTTGATATATATCGTGATCAAGAGGTTAGACTATGATCAAGAAGATGGGCCAAACATCGCCTAATAATTAGAACGTGGAATTTCACGCACAAACAAAAATAAAATCTTTCATATTTCTTACATGAAATAATAATGGCTTAATGATTGCTACCGTTTCTTTTAACTCCAAGCTACTCTATAAATAGATACTCGATTGTAATAATACCGTCATAGTTACTGATAAAATAAGTTGACTTAGTTATGTGATTCGGTTAGAAGAGAAGTCAAAACAAATAGATGTCAATTGAGCAACAACGAAAGACAGGTGCCAATTAAAATTGCCATAGCAACAAGAAGAAAGAAAGGATTATTGTAGAAAAGATAATTATTACGAATATACATCGAAGTTATTTAAAATCTTACGTTTATGGTTATTATACACTTAAGTCATTCTATTATTATATATTAGGCCAACCAATTATTATAAACATAATCTCTTATTACTTTTAATAATAATAATAATAATATACATAAACGAAATACTAGATCAAAACAAAGAGGAGACATTGAGACACAACTATATACAACAAACTTGTTTTTATACAATCATTAAGAACGATAGTTTACGTAAAGGAATAAGTGATAAGTTTCAGTATTTTAGGAATCTTTACTTATAAACAATATTTTACACTGTATTTTCAGTTAATTCTATTAAATAAATTGGAACATTGTGGCACTCTACATTTGGTATAAATTGTATTTCTTTAGCCAGCTCAGAGATATCGTGGGTGGCTGACCACCTTAAATGGTGCTGCCGTCTCCACTGAATTATTAAGAATAAAGGGGGTCGATAAAGAGACCCACTGAGGACGTAAAACACTATGTCTGTGACCACCCTCGGGGTATTTCGTCTCCATCTTTCCGTACTGCTCCCCTGTGAGTGGTGGGGGAGGAGTTCTCAACCACTCCAACATAGAGGCTGTGCTGATTAAGCGACAGCTTGGGGACTCTCCCCGAAAAACAAAGCAAGCAAGCTCGGAGATATTTCTCTATAATTATTTTAATATACAAACTTACCCAGATATCGTCAATATTCACTTTAACTCCAGGTAACTTCTCTTCTAGCTGCTACATAAGGTATGATGGCAGTCCCTTTCTCCCATTACATGTACTGCGCCATACTAAACATGATAATCCAGTTGTCATACTGCGATATATTAATGTGTCTGTATAACACCTACAAAACCAAGTCCCGCTGGCCATACCTATACCCTCCTGTTAGACCGACAATTAATTATAAAGATAACCAATGTGCTGACTGCATGACAAGTATCTTCCACTTCATGGCAACTCGGGGCAACTCAAATATCCGTGCACCATCGGTAGGACGAACTGTCATGACTCGATTGATGTATGAATATCAGTGACAACTAATTTATGACACTCCTGATCTGAAAGCGTGACAAGTTCGGCAAATTTGCCTGATGTGGTGTCTGTTTATTGTGATTTATATTTGAAATACTTATGCTTCTCCCCCGAAGTGGTGATTGTAATGCAAACAGAGTACCAGATTTCAAACCACAGTTGTGCTCCTCGAGTGTGTTCAGTGTTACCAATACATCAACTGATCCAGTTAGGCCAGAACCGGTCAGTTATTGCTGGAATAAACAATGTTCAAATGTAATATTATAAACAAATTATATTAAGTTTGCATTCTCCAATTATCTTTAATTTGTGTTTTATTTCTTGTCACTGTAGTTGATGATTCGTTATATCAATAAATCTGTTCATACAACTACGATAATAAGCATCTTTGACGCAAACACACATCTTACTTATGCATAGTCTAAAATGGATAGCGAAATTATCATTGAAGAGTCATTGAATTGTTGACGTCCTGTTATAGACAATTTGCTCTTCTCATGAAAGTCAATGACATCAAGTTCTGTTTACCCGAAGGTTGTTCTTTTATTAGCATAAAAACAGCCGCATATTGTGATGTTTATATCGGGGGGGGGATATTTTAGGATCGGTAACTTTTTACTTCATAAATTAAACCACTAAAACAGCAGAAAATAGACGGCATCGAGAAAAATGCTCTGGATGTATCACATTTGATCTAAGATTGATTCTTGTCTCATTCTCCCGTCTGGTGATTAAATATAGAGGAATGTCCAATTGAATGATGCACCTATAGATGCTAAGAACTTCTTAGTAAGAAGCCTTCCACTGCCAGTATCGGACAATGTCACAAAATTGTCTCCTTCACAGTCCAAAAGAGTTATTTGGCTCTTCGTATTTCTTAGGAATATTTTTCAAACACGATTCGGGTTGATTACCACATTTAATAGCCGATTAGTTGTTAGCATTAATGGAAGTTACTCTCGGAAGAAATAAATATGAGTTACGTGGAGCCTTGTATCAGTAAAATAAGGTTTTTCAGTGGTGTATAGCCTCTTGCTGTATTAGTTCCTATAAATATCGTTGTTTAGCTCAGTGAGCTCCGGTGGCCTACCGGTTAAGTACCCGGCACTTGGTGCCAACGGTCACAGGTTCGAACCCGGCAAGAGGTAGAAATCTTTCCAGGGATTAATTTCTCGGCTCAGAACATCGTGGGTGGCTGACCACGTTAAATGGCGCTGCCGTCTCCACTGAATTATTTAAAATAAAGGGGGACGTTAAAAACCCCATGATGACATAAAACACTCTGGCAGTGACCACCCTCAGGGTATTTCGGCTCCATCTTTCCGTACTGCTCCCCTGTGAGTGGTGGGGGAGGAGATTTCTCAACCACCCCAACATAGAAGCTGTGCCGAATAAGCGACACCCTGGAGATTCTCCCCGAACAAAATAATTCGTTGTTTAGTCCAATTTGCTGGTCAATTGAAAATAACGGCAGACTGACTATGTAGGCGTCTCTCTTTGTCTGTGGCAGTTGCAATAGAACTATGGACATTTTACGAGATATTTCTATTAAAATGCATTTCTGTGAATAAATTTTTTGCATATACTCTCAGTGAATATGTATATATTTCTGGTTTTTATGCATAGTTACCGCCAGTTTTGAAACATTACTTGGTTGAACAGATGACATATTTATCCAGGCACTAGTCCGATCTCAACATCGGTTTTCAGTTAAACCAAGTTGTATGTTAAGCTGTTGCTCATCTTGATCAGTCTTCTGGATTGAAGTCAACAAGCATTGCTAGAGCTAGCTAACCATCAAAGAAATGGCCTTTATTGTGGATATTGTTAGCAAGTTGCTATAGATCCGTGGCCAACCGCGCTACCAGTAAGGCCATGGGGGGCATCCCTGCTATTTGGAATTCACTTCCTGAACATGTTAAGTTATCAAATAGCATGGTTTCTTTCCGTCACCATTTGAAAATTCACCTTTTCAGATTTGTTTATCTATCATAAGTTTTCGCTGCATCATATCATTTGTTGATGAATTTTGCATTGTACCTTGACTATGAGATTGTCCAACTCCTGTACTAGGTGCGCCACTGAACTCGATTCTTTTCGAGGATATTAGCGCTATAGAAGTTTGTTATTATTATTATTATTATTTTTATTATTGAGTATCATTTATATGGGAATGATACCAAATGTTATCTATCTTTTCATCTTGTCAACCCTTCTGCTTCATCTGATAGTAACAACAAATGGAACATTATATAATTGAAATTCAGGGATGGATGACTACAAATAAGTTGAAGTTGAACGGTGTTAAAACGGTATTAATCATATTATCATCAGCCTTCAATCGTCAAGACGTTAATGTTGAACACTTTCAGGTGGAAACTGTTGCTATCAGTCCTGCACTGTCTGTCAGCAATCTGGGAGTTGTTTTTGTTGCCAATTAATTACGGGGAATCATGTCTGAAAGGGCAGTTCTATTGTTTATTACCATCTGAGAAACACCTGGTTCATTAGAAAAGCGCTAACCCATGAGTTTGCTGTAGTTCTGGTCCATGCATATGTGTCCTGTAGACTGGATAGCCGCAACTGGTTGCTCTGTAATATCTATAAAGGAACTATTGCTTAAAGGAATACAAGATATTTCAGCCGGAATCTACACTGGTTACCTGTGAATAGCATATTATGTTCAAGGTCTTATTATTTGTTTTCAAAGCACCGAATGGTGCTGCATCCTCGTATATCAGAGATTTGTTGACAATCCACGAAGGGCAGCGGAAAGTACGGTCTAGTTCCAAGAATATTCTTGTAGTCACCAAGACTCGCCTCAAGACGACAGGAAATCGGAATTTCATCATCCAAGCGGCAACTATATGGAATTCCCTCCGATAAACCATCAGATCCATGAAGATGTTTGCGAAAAACAAATCAATTATTTCAATTAGCTTATTCATAGTAATCTGTTAATATCTGAGCTTTAATAAGCCTATCATATTTATGATTATGGTTAGTAATATCAAAGTACAGTGCCTCTAAACAACTTCCTGGAAATACGGCGCTTAAAAATGCTTTGCTATTATTATTATTATTATTATTATTATTATTATTATTATTATTATTATTATTATTATTATTATTATGAGTTTATAGTTTTTACAATTATGTGATATGGCGTTTGCATATATTCCGTCGATATACTTGAATAATAATGTTCGGTTCACTTACTGTTATATTTAATTACAGATGTCGTTCTATTTCCGCTCTCTCCTTCGAGTAAACGAATTATTTGCTGAGGATAATATTTAGCTTTACTACACCACGTGACCACATCCGAGTTACATTTCCGATAAGGCATAGCATTGACTAACCGACTTAACGACTAAACTGACTGACTGATTGACTAACTGTCTGTCTGACTCATCAACTCGATGACTCACTGATACACTTATTAGCTGACTAACTAACCTTTTCAACCACACACACACACACACACACACACACACACACACACACACACACACACACACACACACACACACACACACACACACACACACACACACACACACACACACACACACACACACACACACACACACACACACACACACATCAAAATCTGACCTTGATCAATACATCATAGATATTCATCTTGCTATAAATAAAGCTGTACAAGTCAGTATTCCACCATGCAGATTCAAAGCACATGTTCGTCCCTTTTGGGATGATGAGCTTAAAGATTTCCACAAAGAGCAAATGAGCTTACGTCACGTTTGGATTGGACATGGCAAACCACGGGATAACAATCACGAATCGTATTCTGATTATAAAACTGCAAAAAGAAGGTTTGCCCGCATGTTTGAGGATAAACAACAAACATTTTATCAAAAGGAATATGAAAAAGTGGAAAATGACATTAACATAGATATAAAAACATTATGGAAACGTGTAAGACCGAAAAGACAACCAACGTCTGGTACTGCTATCACTGTTGATGGAATAACTTATAAGTCACAAGACGAACTGTGTGAGATGTGGAGAAGACACTACCAGACACTCTTAAATGAACAGGCAAGTGAATCGGCTCGTTATGACTCTAATCATGCTGATATATTATGTAAGCAGTTGAGCGATATCAAACAGTTGTCCAATAGCTCAGATGACCCAACAAACACCCTGTTGGAACCGTTCTCAATTAATGAGATTGCTAATACATGTAAAGGCCTCCCTAACAACAAAGCTCCAGGATACGACCAAATAAGTTATGAATGTGTTAAATATGGAGGATATAAGCTATATGAGCATTTGACAGATTTATACAATAATATTATTAAATTTACACATGTTCCGCAGGTCCTAAAACATAGTGTGATCATTCCATTATATAAGGGAAAACACAAACCCAGGAACTTAGTTGGCTCTTATCGTGGAGTGTCATTGACACCGACTTTGAATAAAATTTTGGAGAAACTAGTGCTTAATCGTTTAAAGCCGTGGCTTGCCCACAAGGATTTCCCCCCTCCCCTGCAACAGGCAGGCCGAGAGAAGACAAACTGTGTATGTCTCACATACATGGTCTTGGAGGCAATTCGTGATGCAGTTTTTCGTGGTAGCAAAGTCTATGGCTGTTTTCTGGACATAAAAAGTGCATATGACGTCATAAATTGGCAAGGGCTTCTTGTGAAATTGTGGAATCTTGGAATAAAACACAAACTATGGAACTTATTTGAGCATTGGTTAACGGGGAGTACAGCGCATATCTCTACTAATGGTGAAGCTTCCAGTGTATTCCAAATATCACGAAGTATTAAACAAGGTGGTCTATTATCGACGTTCTACTTCTTAGTTTTCTATCACGATATTCATTCATTTGTCAGGAGAGGATCAACACAACCACTGACGTTTCATAACAGAGATATCAGCAGCCCAACTATGGCGGATGATACACTCTTGCTCTCTATGACCCCGCGCGGATTACAAACTATGATCGACAATGCCTATATGTATGGCAGGCTATGGCGCCTGGAATACTCACCAAGTAAGACCAAGTGTATAGTGTTTGGTGATAGAAAGCTGAAACATATTGACAACTACCAATGGTTTCTCGGTGATCAACGGCTAGAGATAGTGACATCATATAATTATCTTGGTATTATAATATCTGGAGATGGCTCATCTCAGGCCAGGACAACTACCATGGCCAACAAAGGTTACGCTAACCTTGGCATGCTGAAGGCTTCCGGATTTCATTCAGAGGGATTGTCGCCACTGACATGTAGTAACCTGTGGCAGAGATTATTAATACCCTCTATGCTCTATGGTTGCGAAGTCTGGGGTGATCTCCCCAAAAGAGAATTAAACGTGTTCGAAACAGTTCAGAAGCGTATTGGAAAGCATATCCAAGGTCTACATAGAAGGACACACGATGAAATAGTGAGAGGTCTCTTAGGATGGACAACAATAGCAGGGATTATTGACAAGTGCAAATTGAAATTTATTTATAAAATGTGTAGTCTACCACCGGATAATTTAATCAAATATATTTTTCTTTCCCAGTTGTATTTTATCATATTTGCTCCACAAACAGTTGACATGAAAAGTTATACATACAGTTTATGGTCGGTGATAATCCAGCATGATATGACAGGACATGTCCTATCTTATCTCACAGGAGGCACTTTAGAAAACAAGAAACTGTGGTCTCAAATAGTGACAAGCCATCCTAACCCACGAACAGAGAAGATGGAAAGCAGGGCTTGTAGACAAAGGAGCCCATAGGTTTCTGCGTGTTCTGAATCGCTACGTCCTAGTGTGCTATACTCAGTCATAAAATGTAAAATGGAATGTCGAAAATCTTTGATGAATACTGTGAGGCTTCTGGCCTACCCAGATAAGTTAGACAATGCTGATATATGTACAGTATGTGTCAGGAGTACACCGATACCGTAGAACACTATTCATGAGGTGCGAAGGAATATTGATTCACGTCTAAAGCCTGGGACAATATTCTTGACACATTAGATGGAACAAGAAGTTCAATTGTCAGTTCTACAGACCAAGTTTTTCTAGATACTATCTTATCAAAAAATTCTTTATTTAATGATATCGATAATTACATTGAATTTTGTTGATGAACGGAAACGTATGAGGGTTAGCTGTTAGGTTCGAGTAAATGGTAGTATTTACTCAGGTTTGAGACGATATTTCGTTCTAGTCCAGTAATAATCCATTATGCGGTATTGCTACTTTGTTTTTATTTTAGTTAAATCACTTCAGTGAGTCCATACTGTGTTAGTGTACATTCTCTTTGTTGTGGACAAACTGTAATGTTTGTTAACACGCTGAGGCTATATATAGGGCTTGAATTTTCACTTGGGTTAGAGAAGAACTTCGACGCCAGACCAGTCGGACGTGTATTGATACACGGTTCATATAGGTAGGATTTATTCAGCTATTCGAACCCAGAATAAAGCTGAGGTCAGCATCTGAGGTGTCGAAATGCTTT
This sequence comes from Paralvinella palmiformis, assembly GCA_025642065.1. Taxonomy (NCBI): domain Eukaryota; kingdom Metazoa; phylum Annelida; class Polychaeta; order Terebellida; family Alvinellidae; genus Paralvinella; species Paralvinella palmiformis. Next base: position 496,095 of record JAODUP010000238.1, read on the forward strand.
ATATACAGGTTTCTTTTGGACCACAGAAAATTACTGTTGAATGTAAACTGTGGTATCAAAATAGTTTATGATATGTATGTAGCAAGTCACCACTGAACCACACGCACGTGTTTGTTGCGAGCTGTGGTATCAAATGGTATGTGTTTACGTGCTTCCGCTTTTTGTACGTAGCCTGCATGTAGCCGCTTTCCTGTGGGCGTGACATATTTGTCGCGTACGAAAAGCGAATTAGCTGGTTCCCACAGGCTGATGAGTAGACCAGACACATGCTTAGGTATACGCACACATTTATCAATATGTGGAGGTATTGAACATTTAATATTTAGATTAATGTATGTATAGTTGTATTTAGATTTATGGAGGTAGGTTTCGAAGGAGGTTTAGATATGTTGATGCTCTGTGCCTGTTGCCTCTTACTATGTACACTAAAACACACACATAAATATCACAAATGACAGAGAGCTTTTAACACTATCAACTGATAAGAAATGCACTTGTCTGCATTCCTCACTAATAATAATCTGTGTTAAAGTTCGATATGCCACTTGTCAAGGAGATACAATAGTTTATTACGATAAGACTGAACATTGTTAGTAACGTTCAATG
>JAODUP010002380.1:0-11834 GCA_025642065.1 Paralvinella palmiformis
TAAGTAGTCATCTTTCAACGTGACCATCAAAATACGAACTTATCAAAGCCCAGCTATCGTGATAAGAGAACCATATTAACAAACGGCACTAGTTTAGTGCCAGGCCATTAGCGATTGAAGGTTGGAGGTTCGGTGCCAGTTTTCCGATAATGATCTCAAAGTGGCGCGTGCATTTCGGACATCAATAAACGGAGAAATGAATAGGACCACTATTATTTTCGCCTCCAAAGTGGAATGGCTTCGCGATAAGCGGGCTTGCACGTCCGCATGCATGCACGTTCGCATGCACGCACGCTAATTGGCCGGGACGTCGACGTGAATTTCATTGATTTAATTTTCTTCTGCTGCGATAAATTTGAGGCTGCGAGCTGCGCTTTGGGGTAGTTCTCTAATCGACAAATGCCGGTCCTTATCCAATCGAAGAAACTGGATTATGAAGTTTGTTCGCGTTTGAAGTAGATAACAGGATGGGAGAACATTAATATGAGCGTTTGTGGCCAGATTTCTGAGTACAAATTGTCTCATTTGCCTCATTTACACATTATACACTTGCTGGTCTAATAATATGCAACGCATTTTCAGCTAGAAATAGCTTTATTTTGAAATTATAAGGGACACAGTGAATAGCTGTTACACACACACACGTACACACACACTCTCTCTCTCTCTCTCTCTGTCTGTGTGTATATGTGTGTGTGTGTGTGTGTGTGTTTGTAGGGAGTGCGTTCGTGTGTGGGTGCGTCCGTTTTAATATATTGTGGCACTGGTCCAGAGTACTGAAACCTATGCATCCACAGAAGTTTTTGGTGCTAGTATAAGACTTAGTGGAACTATATGTTTTGTGAAAACTATACATCCATTAATCTATACACACGAATATTTATTTCCCATTTCCAAATTGTACATTAATAAACATGAGAACGACACAAAATATGATATATAATGCTTACATAATAAGGAAACCTGAGGAACAGCATAGCCTTTAAAAGATTGTCTGTCTTTGACGCCGAAATTAAATAAAACGTTTTGATTAAAGATTTTGTAAATGTGAAAAAGACATAGAAACAGCATGCAACCCAACTGAAACCCCACGCACCATGATGGACACAAATATAGCGATTTAAAACATAACGGGACGAGCTACTATACTTGTTTGACATTATGTTATTGTGTTGATAATCAGCAAAATATGTCACACATGACTGAAACAGCATCTCTTTTCAAAAATATAGTTTTTATGGACGTATTACGACTCAAATTGTATACATTCTGAAAATAGTTAGGTAGTTTGATATTTATAATTATTAACCAGTTTATTATGTATAAAATGTATTTGAGCTATATGAGCTCAGAATATGTTTTAATTATGTTTTAAATATAAAGCTCCTTATAAGTTGAATCAGGCGCTATATAAAATACTTTTATTATTATTATTAATTTTTTTATATGAATGCAGTTATGCATAAATGACATGATCTCCTAGTGATACAAGTCAGACAATTTAAGAATACCTGACTGCTTTAAGAGAGGATCAGTATGACTGTTATATAAAACCTATAGATTGTGATTATGTACGGATGATTCATCAGTATGTGAGACCATCAGCTTCTCATACTTGACAAATGCTGTTAACCAGCAGTGCGTGTGTGCGTGTGTGTTTTAGCTGTGTATAATAAGGCACAGGCACAGAGAATCTCGAACCGTGAATTCAAACTCTGGACGTTTCTTCAGGGGACTGAATCCAGAGTGGCGACTTTTCTAGCTGAGACATGTGTAATGTCTCACCAGTCCCTAAGCCGCCAAGCAAAAACAAAAAGCGAATCACCTACAGCCGTGGAGTTTGGGAGTAGAACACCCAAGTCAGATCACGGCAGTAGTGAGAATGTTTAGATTAATTATCTAAGCAGCCCTATTTATAGCTATTTTTTAATTGCTGTATCTTTCTTCAAAGCAATACTATATAAACCATATAACCCAATTGTCACTGTCTTCAAAGATCAGTTTTACAACGGGCAGGCGTCATGAAGCGACTACTATTAAAACTGTTTATCTTAATTACTATTAAAAGACTGACATCTGCGCTGAAGCAGACCGTAATAGCGCGTCATAGCTTCCGTACTGTTTGAACTATGCTATCATTTTCAAACCTGACCTAATTTATGCTATTCTAACTATTGTAGTTCTTAAATGTTATTTATGACAAGCAGATTAGAGCTAATCTTGAATATCATAGTACAAACTGGACATAACTGGACCTAGGAAAGATAATTCTATTCCCACATACAACCAAGGTGAATTATATAAGTTGTTATATAAAACCCACCAACCGCGCGAGCTGTGTCCAATGCCACCGCTCGAGATGCGATGCAGTGTTTCTATTCCTGAGTCAGGAGTACATGCTTTAAGAGCGTACTGTGTCTGCTACAGTCATTTAAATGCTGGATAACCAGGCCAAACATCTAAACGGCGTGCCTCCAAAGACGCAAATAGTGCACGGAATATACAGCTCCAGATCAACTTTTCTTGAATGCAGGGACCGGGAAATATGGTCTCCACGCATAGAAAACGGAACTTTCTCAACCGCAGCATAATATGCCTTGTGATATTTGCTGGAGGGTCAAATACCTCATAAACATACAAATCCAATAAATACTATGACCTACTCGTCACTATTACATCGGCGCCTTAGCAGACCGTTATGTCGGAATTGCCCTTCTATATATTAACATTTTCAAATCAGACCTAATGTCTGCTATACAAACTATAATTATAATATAGGGTTTTATTAATGACAAGGAGACTAAAGTTAGCCTTGAAAGTCACTAGTACAGACTGGACATAACTGGACCTAGGAAGACAATCTATTCCCACAAACAACTACGGTGAATTATATACAACTAAACTTGTTATATAAACACCAACCACACGAGTCGTGTCCAGCGCTACCAAGCCAGATGGGATGCAGTGGTTTTCTATTCCTGGAGTCAGGAGTACTGCTTTAAGAGCGTACTGTGTCTTCTTTGCTACAGTCATTTAAATGCTGGATAACCAGGCCAAAACACTTAAACGGCGTGCCTCCAAAGACGCAAATAGTGCACGAATATACAGCTCTAGATCAACTTTTCTTAGAATGCATGGACCTGGAAACATACAGTCTCCACGCACAGAAAAAGGAACATCTCAACCGCAGCATAATATGCCTTGTGATATTTGCTGGAGGGTCAAATACCCCATAAGCATACAAATCCAATACATTCTATGACCTACTCGTCACTAACCCTTTATATCAAATAAAACAAATTGGTAAAAAGAAAACACGAACCTCAATCTCTGGCACGGGCAATGTGTGTTTTAGCTGTGTATAATAAGGTACAGGCACAGATAATCTCGAACCGTGAATTCAAACTCTGGACGTTTCTTCAGGGGACTGAATCCAGAGTGGCGACTTTTCTAGCTGAGACATGTGTAATGTCTCACCAGTCCCTAAGCCGCCAAGCAAAAACAAAAGCGAATCACCTACAGCCGTGGAGTTTGGGAGTAGAACACCCAAGTCAGATCACGGCAGTAGTGAGAATGTTTAGATTAATTATCTAAGCAGCCCTATTTATAGCTATTTTTTAATTGCTGTATCTTTCTTCAAAGCAATACTATATAAACCATATAACCCAATTGTCACTGTCTTCAAAGATCAGTTTTTACAACGGGCAGGCGTCATGAAGCGACTACTATTAAAACTGTTTATCTTAATTACTATTAAAAGACTGACATCTGCGCTGAAGCAGACCGTAATAGCGCGTCATAGCTTCCGTACTGTTTGAACTATGCTATCATTTTCAAACCTGACCAAATTTATGCTATTCTAACTATTGTAGTTCTTAAATGTTATTTATGACAAGCAGATTAGAGCTAATCTTGAATGTCATAGTACAAACTGGACATAACTGGACCTAGGAAAGATAATTCTATTCCCACATACAACCAAGGTGAATTTTATAAGTTGTTATATAAAACCCACCAACCGCGCGAGCTGTGTCCAATGCCACCGCTCGAGATGCGATGCAGTGTTTCTATTCCTGAGTCAGGAGTACATGCTTTAAGAGCGTACTGTGTCTGCTACAGTCATTTAAATGCTGGATAACCAGGCCAAACATCTAAACGGCGTGCCTCCAAAGACGCAAATAGTGCACGGAATATACAGCTCCAGATCAACTTTTCTTGAATGCAGGGACCGGGAAATATGGTCTCCACGCATAGAAAACGGAACTTTCTCAACCGCAGCATAATATGCCTTGTGATATTTGCTGGAGGGTCAAATACCTCATAAACATACAAATCCAATAAATACTATGACCTACTCGTCACTATTACATCGGCGCCTTAGCAGACCGTTATGGCGGAATTGCCCTTCTATATATTAACATTTTCAAATCAGACCTAATGTCTGCTATACAAACTATAATTATAATATAGGGTTTTATTAATGACAAGGAGACTAAAGTTAGCCTTGAATGTCATAGTACAGACTGGACATAACTGGACCTAGGAAAGATAATTCTATTCCCACAAACAACTACGGTGAATTATATACACAACTAAACTTGTTATATAAAACACACCAACCACACGAGCTGTGTCCAATGCCACCGCTCGAGATGGGATGCAGTGTTTCTATTCCTGAGTCAGGAGTACTGCTTTAAGAGCGTACTGTGTCTGCTACAGTCATTTAAATGCTGGATAACCAGGCCAAACACTTAAACGGCGTGCCTCCAAAGACGCAAATAGTGCACGGAATATACAGCTCTAGATCAACTTTTCTTAACTTAATCAGGCAATGACTTAATACACGATCTAACGACAGACACGTCGGTGGATATTCTTCAGCTAGCACGGCAAGTAAGTGACTTGTTATTATTGGCAATTTTTATTTTATATATTTTGATATACATGATGACTGTTATTTATAAATTGCTACATTCATTATATATTCTTTTATTTATCCAAAACATAGAAGATAGCCTCAGAATTCATAACAACATGACGTTTATGACTAAAAGCCACGATAATGACTTGCATTCCCAGAACTGCGCTGTTATATATGATGCTTCTTGGTGGTTTGCTAAATGCCACTCATCATTGTTGACTGGAACATACGGACAAAACTTGAGTTATGCTCGAGGTATAACTTGGAATTCCGACTGGGGTTATAACAAGTTTGCTAAGTTTGCCACGATGATGATCCGACCGAATTGATAAATGCATTAATGAAAAGTTACAAATTGTTTTCTGAACACCTTTATTTTAGACTGCATGATTTTAATTTAATGTATGGCTTAGAACTAGTTGTACTCTTTTATTAGATAATATTGCTAAATAAAATGTGGAAAAAAGTTAGTTCTGAAAATATGAACTGAGAAAGAATATTGAAGTGAGTATTGTGGATTCATCAATCTCTTGAAGAACGGTTTTGGCATTTTATCTTTTTCACAAACGTTTGGAATGTTACTAAATTAATCATATGTACACTTGCACGCATACATACAGGCACGCACACGCACGCACACACACATTGTTTTTGCTTGGCGGCTTAAGGACTGGTGAGACATTACACATGTCTCAGCTAGAAAAGTCGCCACTCTGGATTCAGTCCCCTGAAGAAACGTCCAGAGTTTGAATTCACGGTTCGAGATTCTCTGTGCCTGTGCCTTATTATACACAGCTAAAACACACATTGCCCGTGCCAGAGATTGAGGTTCGTGTTTTCTTTTTACCAATTTGTTTTATTTGATATAAAGGGTTAGTGACGAGTAGGTCATAGAATGTATTGGATTTGTATGCTTATGAGGTATTTGACCCTCCAGCAAATATCACAAGGCATATTATGCTGCGGTTAAGACGTTCCTTTTTCTGTGCGTGGAACTGTATGTTTCCAGGTCCATGCGTTCTAAGAAAAGTTGATCTAGAGCTGTATATTCCGTGCACTATTTGCGTCTTTGGAGGCACGCCGTTTAAGTGTTTGGCCTGGTTATCCAGCATTTAAATGACTGTAGCAGACACAGTACGCTCTTAAAGCAGTACTCCTGACTCAGGAATAGAAACACTGCATCGCATCTCGAGCGGTGGCATTGGACACAGCTCGTGTGGTTGGTGTGTTTTATATAACAAGTTTAGTTGTGTATATAATTCACCGTAGTTGTTTGTGGGAATAGAATTATCTTTCCTAGGTCCAGTTATGTCCAGTCTGTACTATGACATTCAAGGCTAACTTTAGTCTCCTTGTCATTAATAAAACCCTATATTATAATTATAGTTTGTATAGCAGACATTAGGTCTGATTTGAAAATGTTAATATATAGAAGGGCAATTCCGCCATAACGGTCTGCTAAGGCGCCGATGTAATAGTGACGAGTAGGTCATAGTATTTATTGGATTTGTATGTTTATGAGGTATTTGACCCTCCAGCAAATATCACAAGGCATATTATGCTGCGGTTGAGAAAGTTCCGTTTTCTATGCGTGGAGACCATATTTCCCGGTCCCTGCATTCAAGAAAAGTTGATCTAGAGCTGTATATTCCGTGCACTATTTGCGTCTTTGGAGGCACGCCGTTTAGATGTTTGGCCTGGTTATCCAGCATTTAAATGACTGTAGCAGACACAGTACGCTCTTAAAGCATGTACTCCTGACTCAGGAATAGAAACACTGGATCGCATCTCGAGCGGTGGCATTGGACACAGCTCGCGCGGTTGGTGTGTTTTATATAACAACTTATATATTTCACCTTAGTTGTATGTGGGAATAGAATTATCTTTCCTATGTCCAGTTATGTCCAGTTTGTACTATGACATTCAAGATTAACTCTAATCTGCTTGTCATAAATAACATTTAAGAACTACAATAGTTAGAATAGCATAAATTAGGTCAGGTTTGAAAATGATAACATAGTTCAAACAGTATCGAAGCTATGACGCGCTAATACGTTCTGTTTCAGCGCAGATTTCAGTTTTTTAAAACCAATTAAGCTAAATAGTTTTAATAGTAGTCGCTTCGTGACGCCTGCCCATTGTAAAAACTGATCTTTGAAGACAGTGACAATTGGGTTATATGGTTTATATAGTATTGCTTTGAAGAAAGATACAGCAATTAAAAAATAACTATAAATAGGGCTGCTTAGATAATTAATCTAAACATTCCCACTACTGCCGTGATCTGACTTGGGTGTTCTACTCCAAAACTCCACGGCTGTAGGTGATTCGCTTTTTGTTTTTTGCTTGGCGGCTTAGGGACTGGTGAGACATTACACATGTCTCAGCAAGAAAGGTCGCCACTCTGGATTCAGTCCCCTGAAGAAACGTCCAGAATTCACGGTTCGAGATTCTCTGTGACTGTGCCTTATTATACACAGCTAATACACACACACACACCATAATAACCCTTCTTTTAGGAAATACATACTCAAATAACTGAGTGACATTTTCAAGAAACATTTAATCGCATACACCTCTGAACAAGGTCACATCTTATATATTGATCATATTCCTATAAAGAAGAAGTTTATTAAACTTTATATCAGAAATACCATTGTAATTTGTATCCTAGGTCTCTAATTAATATGCTATCTGAGTGCTCTCCATTAAGAATAAGCAAACTATTATAGTTTTGTGAATAATGTAATGCGTAAACACTTTCCTTTCAGAAAGCATTAACCCAGACACACATATGAATTATTGATTTGGTTCCTTTTTCAGAACAAAATTAACAGTAGATTGTGGGGGTGTTTTGATAAGCCGATATAGAAATAATCGAACACTGTTATACGTTTGACATTTTAATTTTTTGCTTAAATATTATAACATGCAGTTAATATTCTTTGATGTCTATATTTCTGAGTCCGCCTATGTCTTGCATTTTACTTAATATGTTGTCTTCGTTATGTGCAATAGCGTTAAGTCCTTTGACTTACATATTACAAATACATTTTGTTGTGTTCACAGTTACTATGAACCAAAACTTGACACATTTGTCGCCCATAGCAAACAACTTATATAACATAAGTCGAAATACTTCAGTTTCTATTGTGAATCTGGAACATTCAGCAACACAAGACTCTAGATCTTCAAGATGAATAATATACATCTTCTCAGACATACATGTTATCATCTGAAAACAATAACTGTGTAAAATCTTGTGTAAGGATTGATGTACTGCAAACACCTAACATGTTGTATGGGTTCGATAAGCAAGATATTATTTATCATATTCCTACGCACTGCCTTTTCCATATCTTCAGATTTATTGATATTGTTGTAGCAAGTCGTGAAAAAAAAAACCGTGTAGACACAATGACCTCCATGAAAATTATTAGTGTCCTTTTCGTAGGGGTCATTCAACTGAAACTGCTTTCTTGAAAGTGCATCTTTACATTGCAGAGAATCTTGATGAAGGATCTATTTGAGCAATGATAATAATTGACTTATACGCGGCTTTTGACGTAATCGATAACCAAATTATACCGAAATTTTAGATCTTTACTTTGGCAGCCATGACAAGGCCATATGAGGCGTGTTTGAAATGTGTACCACTCTTCATACTTGAGACGTTTGTTTGATCTACATCTCGTTTTTATGAAATTGTACCTGCAAAAGTACCAACAATTATTGATTCTAGTGGTTCGTGACTAAAGACGATGAAGTTTCGTACATATTCTGATATAAAATATCATGAACGTTTGCCTGGAATATAGAAGAGATTATTCATGCCTTTGTTCAGCGCGAAACATCAATATATTTATTAATATTTAGCTAGTAAATACAACTGATGAAATAAAATGATTTCGAACCAATTTGTGTATTTTGTTTTCAATGATCATGGTGCTAGAAATCATTTTGATTACCTATTAAAAGGAAAATGAATTTTTATGTTAATTAAATCTTTGTGAAACGGTTAAAAGTTTGTTATCTATCTGGGTATCGCTATATGTAGTATACGGTGTTATTGTTTACTGTAGTAATGAAATTCTGGCAGGTGACTCAACTACATCTTCCCTTGTTTCATGAATGGACGTACAGGAGATGCACCCCTAAAGATGGTTATTGCCCAATTTATGTCTATAGTGGAAAAAACAAGCGTCTCAGGGAGTAGTATGTTCTGTGTGTGGTTTGTGCATCTATTTAATACATGAATCGATAATATTTTGTCATGTCAAATGTATGTTTAATTCCAAGAGAATTGGATACAAAACATTGTAATGGATAGGAAAATCATGTATTGCTCTTTGTATTATATTTGTTGTTTATGGTTATGTCTGATTCGGTTATTTCCAGATATCTCGGCACGGAAATAGTTGCGACTATTCCTTGTGTCAATAATATTGTTTTTTAATTTTTGAATAGTCCTATATGAGACTTTCTTTTGACATTTTGTGATTTATTTCTGAGGTGATTTATAACCTTTATCTCATTTAATCCATAGTTCTTTTATTTAAATGAATTCCGTAATTATGAGTTTGTATAAGTCTAGCATAACTACCTTGTTGATGTTTTTATTCTTTGTTCCAGATTTTGGCTTAATTATTGTATGGCCTTGTTTTCTTCATTAATGAAAGTTGTACTTCTGTCATAAAATTCAATTTTATAAGGATTTATAGGTCTGGTTGTATGGAAGTATCCACTTGTTGGAGAACGTTGATGTACTCCATTGTAAATATGATACGCGGTAATAGATAGGCAGGTGTATGTAAAGTACTCGATTATGAACAAATATGCATATATTTAGTAGTACGAATTAAATATAATTCATGCACGGATAATATTGAAGTTATAAACATAAGTAGGGTTAGCAGTAAAAAATTGAGTTGGTTGGTAGGCTGATAATTGACAAAGTCAGTGAATCATTTTGCCGACGAAGCTGTGTTACGGGAATGATATAATAATTCCCCAAAAAGTCGGAATCAGTGTTGCGTGCCGGAGCTGGACGCGTGAATAGATGAGACAGGGAATCATGCCTGCTCAAATGTATTCAGATAACAGCTTACTAGCTATACAAACAAGGGCCATTTCTAGAGCGTTACCAGTTTACAGTTGGACCTCACATGAAGCCTTATCTCACGTATGATGAACATGCGAATGTCTCTAGTTATATTATGAGGAAATATGTTGTAGTTATATGACGTTCGATATATTTATAATTATTGAGGCTGGGTAGATATTCGCATCTATGAGATAGCGAATGTGTTTTCTGAGTATATAGTGTAGCAATGTTTATTATTTTGGATGCATAACCTGTAGATGAGCAATAGGCGGAGCTGAATAATGGTTTGTGTTACTTCACAACATAATATAATCGTTTTAGATGTAATTCCCATATCCCATTGGACATGATGTGACCGCAATAGTTGCAAGTCTTGAAGTTGCTAGTACAAGTGACTGAGAGTATTGGTTTGAGAAAGTTATATATGATAGTTGGGATTGGGTATATATATATATATATATATATATATATATATATATATATATATATTATATATATATATATTTGTAGAGCATTATGCTTCTATATTGTATAGGCGATGTGCTTAGCATAGACAGAGCAGGTAATATGATTTTAGTTTACGAGACTTTTAAATCTATTAGATTTATTAGTAAATAGGTTTATTTTTGGTTTAATTTTAGTCGAAGTTCCGTGGTGCGATCGTGATGAAGATCCATGACGAACTTAATAGCAAACAGTCTTAGTGACAACAGGTTCCATCCAAGTCGAGGGAGCATTAGTGTGCAGATCGTACGCTAAGTGACGATGTTGTAAAGGAAGTTCCTGTGTTAAGCTCGAGTGTGGGAGAGTACAGTTACCCACCATTTACTGGTTATAACTCATCAATGAGGTATTTGCGATGCCGTATTTCTGACTAGTTTCAATGGGTGTAGTTATTCGAGGTAGTGAGTATTCGTTGAACTCAACATACAGTTAACTGTGCGTTACAACATAAGGGAGGAACTTTGCAGTGTTAAATCCTGTGTGGATATGTTGGCGTTTGACGAGTGATGATCTCGACTATGGGATAGAATATTTGCAATAAAAGAAGATCGTGCGGGTACTATATAAATTCACAAGATGAACTAGTGGATATATAGTCCATTATGATGAACATTATGATATAAAGTGGTCAAATGTCCATGACTACGTTTCAAGTGACAAATCTTTATACATTTTATTAGTTGATAAAATTCATTGTATGCTGTTGCGATTTTAATTTGTTACAGCCTATTGGAAGTATTTACATACATTTAATATTACCAGAGTAATTCAATTGTACCCTAAACCCGTGCGTAGGGGGTACTTACTAGTAATCGTTCAAGCGGCGATATTATATTGCGATTTATTAATTTTATCTGACGTCGTAGTCAACAGTTTTACTTAAGGTTCAGTCCGGAATGTATTGAGTGTGAGTGATATTCTTTGTTGTATATATAAATCTAGTTTGTGTTTTTAAATTAAACTTATTATTGCTTGAACATATGATACTATATAGGAGTTCCTAAACGCAATCATCACCCAGATATATTAAGTGCTCTAGAAATACAGCCACTGCAAATAGTAATTCGACAACAAACTATATCTTTGTTCTCCAGAATCTTTAAAGTAGACTCCCAAATTAAACACATCTTTATAACCTTACTGGCTTAATATATTCCCCATAAGAAGCTATGTGCAGGAACTATTGTGGAACGACTGGTTCGAATGGGAATATCACCATTAGAAGCCGAATTTGAAATTAAAATCTAGACAGCACACTAGCCATGACGATGTAGTCGATACCTTGAAGAATCTCATGATGGACAA
>JAODUP010002382.1:0-12144 GCA_025642065.1 Paralvinella palmiformis
AAGCTATGATATATTTTGGGTGAGGATATACGTTAGTTATTCAAAGGTATCTATCGTTTTTTAAACATTTGACTAAACATTCATTAAATAGGTTTGCTAGCACAGATTGTTTTTATTTTAAAGGGGGTACACTGTTGTTATATATATTTATATCAGTAATAGTAATAGTAGCAGCAGTAGTAGTAGTAGTAGCAGTAGTAGTAGTAGTAGTAGTAGTAGTAGTAGCCTTATTATTAGTAGTAGAAATATTCAACAGGTGATGATAATTTCTTTGATGCTGTTTGACATTCCAAATCACAGTTCCTACCAAAACCAATACAATCCTATCAAGGTCATTAAAATAATAGATGTCAGATATATGTCTCTGTCTACGTCATATCCTAACTTTTATACTCTATATCGCCATCTGATAGTTACTCCTCATCAAATAAAGAATTGTATTTTACTTTTATGATATCAACTCATTATTTAATAAAAAATGTCCTTCACGTGCATCGTTATGTCCTTATCTTATGTAAATGATTCTACGACATTTTCGTAGTGTTATTTATTTGTAACCATGCTCAATTCATGAATAACATTGTTTTATCCAGTGCTTCCTTTAGGCCATTTTGATTTTGTTCCATTTTGTGTTTTTTAAATTATTTTTGTCTGGTTTGGTAAGATTCTCATTTCTGCTTTTGTTTTGTTTTGCTGTTTTCTCCCGACAGAGACAGGTCTTCTTTGTCATTGGAAGCCTGGAACTGAATGAAATCCAAGACAAATTGGGGAACTCTCACAGACACTGAAGACACACTAAACCTGTCCATGGCTGTACAACGAAAATATAAATGGCGAACCAATTATGCTGAACTGGCAACATTAAAAACATTACTCATGCAATCATGTTACACAATTTGCCGTCAATTGTAAAAATATCGTTCCAATCCACGAAAACCAAGTCCAGTAGAGTACGATATGGAAATATATCATTCAGAATAACTTATCTGAATATGATTAAAATAAAATAGTGAAGACATTTGGCTGACAAAGTCATTTGTGGTTCTCTAAAGGGTACCTCCATGGTGTACCCAGTAGCGTCGTTAACAATATCACTTTTTAACTCTAAATAAAGTCTTTTGTGGTGTATTAGGTTCAGAGAAATGGAACACTTTAGGCATGTTGATATTGAGAACAGATAAATAACTTAGATATTGTTATAGGAGTCTTATTTGTTAACGTCTTCTTGTCTGTTCAGAGGTCTCTACGTGTAACAAATCTATCGCATACAGAACGAACCCATACCTTCCTTCTTCTAACATCACCCCACAGTAGATACACTACCACCACCATCATGACTAATATTAGTGTTAGTTGGAGTTGTAATTGTAGTAGTAATAGTACAACTATTATCATAACTACTACCACTATTTCAACTACTACAACTACTACTACATCTAATATTACTGCTATTACTTCTACTACTGGTACTACTACTACTACTACTAATAATAATAATAATAAAATTAGAGATTTAATAAAGCGTGCTTATCAACGGGATTCATTCGAATCAGCAATACATTTTTCTAATACAATGTATTTAAAGCCTCAATAAGAAATTTCGAAGATCAATAATATTCATCGTGAGGTCAACCGTGAACAGGTAAATTCTTAGGATAGATAATAACACAGGACGCATTTCGTATTTCTTTGATTGCCTACTCCAAAAATAGGGCTGCGAAAGTAAACACATAACTTATGCCTGCAATATTATTTGACTAGAAGACATGGGCTGACTTTCTAAGCAACACGGGTTCAAACAGGTAATAATTAAATATACATTATTATTATAATTATTATTATTATTATTATTTAGTTGCTAAATAATATTTTGAAACTGATATGCTGTCTATTATGTAATAAAAATTGTGTTTAAGGCTAGAAAGGAAATACTCATATGTTCGAGTATTTATTCCTATACGAGCTTCACAATTTCGTATTAGCTGAAGGTGATTCATATTATAATCAGATATGTCACCTAACAGGCAGTTATAATGGAACATTTATGACAAGGATAGAACATCAGACAAAATACCATGAATAGATACTCTTTTGGGGTTTTGTTCAAAATAGAATTAAACCTACCTGAGATACACATTTTAGTTTATAATTTTCAATAGTTTCACACTTCAAAACATAACGAAACAGAACATCGACTCCTCCACTTTTTTTCGAGTTCGAGCTGAACTTATCTCAATAACAAATGTCTGATGTGAAACTCTAGCCACCAGACAATCTATATTGGAACAGGAAACATCTCGTCACATTTATTACACATCAACTGATAATTTATATGATCAATATTTACATTTTCTAAATTTTCATCTATGCCATGAGATGCTATTATTGACACAGTGATCACATTGCTTGCATTAGACCCTATAGGCTTTAGATACTTCCACTACATGGACGTAACAATAAATGGTGGCCTGTACTGCTGCGGGATTGTAAGGCAAATGATTTATCTATACTATAATTAATTGTTTATAGAGAGGCACACGCACGCACACTCACTCGTGCACATACGTACCCATGTACCCCCCACAAAACCATTGTTTCAGATATTTGATGTTCTCAAAACCGTAATTAGCAGCTCTACATACTTAACCATTAAGAAAAAATGAAAAATTCACTAAAGTTTAAAGGTGATGGTTTTTTAAGGGAGTAATAATAATAATAATAATAATAATAATAATAATAATACGGCCGAAATGTCAGTTATTTTACATGGCTGGCAACCTTAACTGATAGAGACGAATAAGATCTGTAATTTACTGCTTCACCAATGGAACTAATTCCAAATAAATTTAAAATTTACAATAGATGGCATTTTCGGTGGAGAAAACTTTGCCAGTTGCCTGGTTGGATGAAAAAGTCCTCCTACCATAGTGGCACGGTTGGGATTCGTATTTCCGACCATGATATAACATGGGTAATTAGTCCAACATTCTACTCATGAGGTCAGGCCATACAGGAGGTTCACATAATACAGTAGCCAAACGGAATATATTTATTCTGTCGCCATACAATATACAGTTATATGTTGACCTATGTGTCAACAACCTATTTTTACTTTAAAATATCTTTAACAGTGTTAATTTATCGATCACAAACATTGAGAATTATTCTATCGGAGTCTAACATTATAATAAGAGAATACTTAGTTGATGTCTGACAACAATAGGTTTTATTCAACCAAAAGAGTTACTAGAGATGTCTAGATCAGCAAACAATCACTATTTTCAATGTATCCTTTGTGTATTAGTACTGTTTTAAACAGATAATTTCTGCAGAAGTGCATAATTCTAAATAAGGAAACAATAAGATATTATCGCGAAAATATAGCAAAACAATTGATATAATTATCACCTTCGCGTAAGATGCCATGTCTTAAGACGTGATCATATGATGCTTAATTAACTTACACCATGCAGTACACCTTTAATAAAAAAAAACTTTCCACAAAAGTTTCCACATTAGGTTCCTTGGATCACCGTCTCCGGCCATTACTTGGCTAAAATAGCACCTAGGGAGAGACAATCTTATCTCGACTGTATAGGTACCACTGGATGAGTAATGCGAATATTCCTAGATGATAACATTGTGTACAAATGGGTGCTAACATCGAATGAGCACAAAAGTCGGCCATAACATTAACTAGTACTCGGTGATGTTTTTCCACGAAGTAATTTTCAGTTAAATCCTAAAAACTATTCAGACTCCTCAACAGCCACAATTCAGTTATGGAAACCATCTCATCCTAACCAACAAAGAAAACAGGGACATCAATACCTGGCTATCTTAGAAATAACGTGATACCAAGGACTTAAAAACTGACAAAGGTCACAGGAATGGTTTGTTTATATGGGTGTATCTTAAGAATTAATTCAGAATTTAAAGTCAAATTCCTTGTAAAGGAGATTATGTCAAAACTCTCTACTAAGTTGTTTCATGGAATGGCAGGGATTATTTAACTAAGTGTATACTTTATCATGCTATAATACAAATATTGGACTTGTATAAATGTTTTTAGAAAACCACACCAAAAAGGGGGTACCCTTAGCGGACGACTAATAGAGTCTTTGAAGATGAATAAAAAATATAATCTAAATTTAAAAAAAAAATGAAACAAATATTTACAGAAGCAGAAGTTCCACTAAATATCTTGATATTTGCTGAAAAAGAACATAGAATGATGGAATACTCGTAGATGGAGTAGTTCCACCCCTGTAATCTCTTTGAACATAATATATAAACTGGGTCAGTCTTTTTTCTTTACATTATTACTCATGTATATTTAATCACATTGTCTGTTACGAACACCTTCACTTTTATAACGTGAATAGAAAGCTTATTTCAAAGTTTTATAGCTAAATAATTATAAACATAATTTCTTATTTATTATATATATATATATATATATATATATATATATATATATATATATATATATATATATATATATATATATATATATATATATATATATCTTTTCATAGGTGTTGTTCCTATAAGCACGTTGTACATATGAAACTAAATTTTCGTTCAGGGACTTATAGTAAGCAAAGTATGAAGATAGCTGAAACAAACCTTTGAATATACACTTTATTTTAATTATTTATAATATCGTTATTCAAATCTTTACTTTCTATGACATTATATAAATATGTGCATCATCTTTATTTACAATTTGTCACTATAATTTCTTGTACTGACGGTCCTGGTTCATGAATATTCATTACTGTTAATTTGAAATTAACTAAATTCATATTCTAACTATTTATGCCACCTAATGCTGCCAATTGCTGTCGTAAATTTGTTATACTTATAAATTGGTATATTTTGTGTTAATATTAAATAATTGGTACTTATTTTGAGTTTTCTGCCTAATATTCGCCAGGAATATACGTTTTTTGATAATGTTTTGCTCAATTTTCATATATTGCTGTCTACTTAAATTTGATGTGTATGATGCATTCTTTACACAAAGAAGATAATATTACTACAAGTGGTGTATACTTGGAAATGTCGACAACATAGCATTGGCAATAAATGTTATGTCGTCTGATAATTTCATCAAATGTCTTCGGATAATAATTAATTCCAAACTTCAAACTTGTTTTATTCCAGAGCAGTGTTCGTTAATTAATCTTAACCATAAACTTATAGTGTACTATGTGCAAAGGGAGTAACTGGTATCAGTCAGAGGGTGGAAGACTAACAATTAATTTAATTAATACTAGTGTCTGTAGAATTGGAAAATATGTGATCCCAGTGTCAGACACTTTGCCATAAATGTGTTATAATCTCATTTATAGCACCACTGCCATTCCGCTTGGCGACCATTTCTGTGCCCAAATAATGGGGGTAAATTTAAATTAGTGGCTCTCAAATAATATATGTAGATATTATCTTATGTTGCATAAAATATGCAAGGTCATGGAATTGCTCATTCAAAGATGTGTAAAGAAGGCATATGTGGTGCAAATTCAACTTTCAATGATCAATCAAAATATATTAATATAATGATCTATTTGATAGATATAGTCTAATTATTATTATATTTGGAGTTGAGACACACCTACAATAATAGCCAAGACAAATATGGAGCTTTAAATAAAATAATCCTAACCAAAATGGGAACATCCAAGATGGCTGCTATAACCTTTACAAAACTCCATATATTTTCCCATAGGTGCCCTTTGAGTAGATAAAGAATTTAATGAAATCGGGCCAAACAGGACAAACATGGCAACTTCAGCAACGTTATCTTGATCACCTGGCACATTCTGTATAAGGAGCATTCCATCAATGATATTTGCCGAATTGTCTGGAATCTTTTCAGCCATGGCCGTAATAAACCTTCTGGCATTGTTAATGCCTAATACCTAATGGCATAGGCCCTAAATGATGAGACAGTACCTCTTGCATGTGAAGATTACTATTCTATGTCAACACAATAATTCGACTAAAGATAGCTCTATCTGCTTGCAGAATTACTGATTGGCCATTGCTTCTGATTGTCGGGTTGGATAAGAAAGAGATGAAGAATTATCGTCCTATTTCTAACCTTCCTTTCATCTTTAAACTAATTGAAAGGTAGTAGCAATGCGTATAGAAGAACACTTAGAGCACAATGAACTTAATGACATTAACTTGGGCAAAGTCATACTTCACCGACAGAACTCAGTGTGTTTCAGTGCGCAATACAACATCGCCAGATGTAGGTGTTCTTTTTGGTGTAACACAGGGATCCGATTTAGGACCAAAGAATTACTGTATTTATACCAAACCAGTAAGTGAAATTATTCAACGGTATAATATGAAATATCATTGTTATGTCGATGATACAAAAGTGTGCATGACGTTGAAGTCATGTGATAAATGGTATGATATTTCATCTTCAATTGAAGCTTGTATTGCAGACATAAGTACATGCAACATGCTGAAATTGAATAAGGAGAATACAGAATTCACTGGTTTCTCATGAAAGAAACATATAAGGAAAACTAAGAATCTTTAAGGATTAAGGTAGGATCCACGTTTAGTAATTATTCCATATATTAGATAATATCCTAGGAATGGAGAAGCAGGTGAATTATATATGTAAGTCCTGTTATTATCAAATAAGATATATAGGACTTATTCGTAAATACATAAATGATGAGACATGCAAAACTTTGGTCTAAGCCTTATTATTTCTCGACTGGTCTATGGCAATCCATTATTATATAATATCCCCCTTTCTCTGACCAACTCCCACAGCGAGTGCAGAACTGTGCTGCACTCTGGTGACATACACTCCCAAAATGAAACATATATATCACCAGTTTTGTTCCAGCTGCAATGGCTTCCTGTACGTTTCAGATCATTGTACAAGATCCTGTTTCTTACATTCAAAGTACTGAACTGAACAGCACCAATGTATCTAAGCGATCTGATCGGAAAACATACATCAGTGAGAATGCTCCGATCTGAGTTCAATTCATTTTTCAGGGTACCAAGAAGCCATACAGCAATTTACGGAGAGAGATTATTCCGAGCATCAGCTCCCAAGGCTGTGGAACGAGTGGCCATACCACATAAAACTCGCAACAAGTAGAGACATATTTTGTAAGGTTATTAAAACCCATTTATTTAAATTGGCGTATTTATAATACTAAACTATTTATTATGTATGAAATGTATTTGATCTATATGAGCTCAGAACATGTTTTAATTGTGTTTTAAATGTTAAGCGTCTTAGAGCAATTTAGGTTGAATAAGGTGTTATATAAAATACTCTTATTATTATTATTAGTATTATTATTATTATTATTTCCTTCTTCTAGTTGAGGTTGCTGAAAGTCTTTAGTTTGTTCAGTTTAATCGGTCGTGCAATTTCTTGATTTGTGAACTGCTTCAAATATCTCAGACTTCGAGGTTGCCTAGCAAATGTGGCCAACTTTCTATGCTCTCTTTAGATCGCTGGATATATTTCGTGGCGCGGCCCTTGCTGTGGCAATGCTCTGAGGCTATTGGAAATGGCAAATAGGTTTACCCAACTCTGGATCAGACTTACCAGTGCTATTACAGTCTACTGATCTTTTTGTATGTGTGTTTGCAGTAGATCCACATGTCGGACGTTTGTGCTATTCTCATTCCCCATTTCCCTTATTTGGCCAAGAAATGCACTTGTGTTCGGATGTAATGTATTACCGGTTCACTGCACCAGTTTTCATGCTGAACCTTGTAGTAACACCTGGTGTCTGTGTGTCTTGGTTCACGGTGACCTCTGTAGTCTGGTCAACTAGCATGCATCCAAATGGATTTCTGTTTGACAATTGACCCGAGAAGTACCCACCCAAGAAGGCTTGAAATATGCCGGGGTGCAGTGCTGTGATCCAGAGTTTGGTAAAATAAATACTCGAACATACGTTTATTTCCTTCCTAGCCGTAACACGATTTTTGTTACATATTAAACAGCGTATCAGTTTCAAAATACTCTTTAGCAACTGAGTAATAATGATAATAATAATAATAATAATAATCCCGTTAGTAAAGACTCTTTATTAAATCTCATTTTATTATTAGTAGCAGTAATAGTTGAAATAGTGGTTAGTTGAAGATTGTCAATTTTTTTCGAAAAACAATCGCTTTATTTAGCTCATTCTACACGAGGTGTAGATCAAGATAAGAGGTATTTTGATTATAATTATTTGCAAGATTTTTATGTATTCTTTGTGATATGTTTTCCACATATTCAAAACTTAAAATGATAAAAATATTTTTCGTCTATATCTATGGTAACGTGTACATTATTTAAGATGATTTTCACGTCATGGTCTTCAAATAATTTTCATCTAATTTCAAGGCGAATTTAGTTAGATTTTGGTAGACATCATATGAACCGATGATAACTTATTTCTATTATTAGACTGTTTCTATTAAAGTATTTTATCTTTCTCTATTTTGATACATACCTACATTCATGATTAGCTTGTTATGTCACTGTTTCTGGTATGATCACTTTATATGTGGTTGCTGTTTTATATATTAGTGTGACACCGGGATACTAATAGGACATCATTTAATTGTCATACATAATAAATAGTTTTAGAAGTACTGATGATTTTGATTACCAGTTTTATTTGATCAAACAGTTTTGCAGCAACGATTCAATTCAAAATGATTAATAATTTTAAAATTATAATTCTCGTTTAGTCACCCATTGCTACAGCAATCATTTCTGGTAGGATTGATTACTGCAACTCTCTTCTTTTCTTATAGCATCGCATCTAAGGATATTCTAAAGCATCGGTGTGTTTAAAAATGATTGTCACAGAATCTCCTCGTTTCCCTCATTATATCCCACTCCTAAAATCACGTCATTGTATCCCTGTCTTATCTCGCATTATTTTCAAACTCTGTACCATTACCTATCAAACTCTTTCTTCGTAGAACCTTGGTATCTGTTTAAGGCCAACCAGCTCCGTTCATCTGGTTTTCACTTGCTGTCTGTTTACAGGTTTAAAACCCATGCTGTGACTCGTGCTTTTGCTTCCATCTCATTAGTCGTTTGAGAGTCAAAAAGATTGATTGAAGAAGATAAACATTAACATCCTTAAAATTATTTAATTCCAAACCCTAACATATTTTATGTTAAATAAATAGTAAATTTATAAATCATTTCTGATTTGATTAACAAAAGGTCAATGAGTATTTCCACAAACACAAGAGAAATACAGTCATTAGTAGCAACAACAGTATCTTCATCAGTATCTTCAGCATCCTCATAATCACCATCACCATCATCATCATTATAGTCATCATTATTATACCTAATATGTTTTGGATATCAGCAACTAAAAGTAAAACATTTTCAAGAAAACAAACAAGTGTATTATATATATTATATATTAAACTGATCTCTAGAGGTACAAATGCAAAAATACAATATTTGTTTTATATATAAACCAGAAATATGATTCTTTGTTTATTTAAATAAAAGAAGAATATTTACTTATTTATTAGGTAATATGCAGGCAGTAGAGCTAAGTAGAATAAGTCATTTATGAACAACATTTATAAGATCAAACCTTATTTGGGGCTGAAATGGATATTATATAAGGCTATAAATTTGAAAGAATTAACAATAGTAACTTGATATCGACCTATACTCTCTTATATTGCTATATGCTACAGTCTGTTTACATTTTAGAATACAGTAGAACATTTGACGTTGACGGATAATTAATAATGTTGATATGAAATATACACCATCAAAAAGACAATGAGTAATTATTAGTTAAACGATATGAGAACATTAAAGTACGAAAAACATACTCTTGTTCTTTTTATTTCACTTATTTGCTGACACTGATAATACTCATGAACGTAGTGATAACGAATGATCAATAATATAACAATATGACCAGAATACAATAAGGTTATATTACACTTACGTTTTTTCTTCTATTAATTTACTGATACTTATATTGGTTCTATCAGCATATCGGGATAATAAAGTTATGAAATGTTTTGAATTGACGAATAATTGGATTGCAATAAGTAATATATGGTCATTAAATAACACAATAGTGTCTGGTGTTTTAAAATTGGCGATAGTATAATTTATTTGTAGTGGCATTTTCAGTAATATATTTGAGTTCTTTAAATGATTTTATGTTGCTAATGGATGTTTTACCCCCAAATCGCACTTGGGGTCATCTCAAAAATAGCAATAATCTGTTAGAGGTCATTCCAGATTGTACCAAGATTGGACATGATTAAGGAAGTATCC
Organism: Paralvinella palmiformis; assembly: GCA_025642065.1. NCBI lineage: Eukaryota > Metazoa > Annelida > Polychaeta > Terebellida > Alvinellidae > Paralvinella > Paralvinella palmiformis. Next base: position 10,322 of record JAODUP010002382.1, read on the forward strand.
ATTTAATATTTGGTTGCATGTTAGAATGCTCTTTATTTAGGAAACTATAATTTCTGCTTTGTTTACAATACATGTTACAATGCCACTAACCTAGGAGAAAATAATTTATCCCTTATTTTGTTCAGTTAAAAGCCCATCGTCTCGCACCACATATAATGTTTCAGTTAAGGAAAATAAGCAACAAAACCTCTACATTCCGTTTTTAGAATATTACATATATAATTAGGGTATCACTTGCTTTGAACTAAATACAGTCTGAAAGAAGCGACTCAGATATATAGGTCATATTGATTAGTTCAAAATATGTTAGGTGATAGTTCTTCCAGTCTTTTCACCAAAACATTTATTATCTGACTTTGGTCTTTTTATTATTGTGTTTGGTTCTAAATATTTGTAGTGATGTTTAGATATTTATCTTACAACTGTAAAATACGTTTAGAAGCAAATTAACTAAGAATTGACTTGGCCCTGATGTCGATCTTTCTTCTATCACTAATCTAGCTAAAGATTATTGATCATGGCTTCTCTACCGGCCAATAACAATGTTCTTTCTTCTAACTACTTCACTCATTTCCTTTCGGGTGAAAGGAGAGTCGTGATCTGTTATATAGAACAAGTTTGTAAGGATCGAATCTTTTAACATTTCTTCATACCTGGATATGACTGGGATATCAGCAATCCACTGTTAATTAATGGAAAACATCGCCCATGATTTGGTTAATGGCGTAGTGATCCTAACTTGTCATCCAAAACAAAATAAAACAAAATAAATTATTTATTGAAAAAGCATAATGATCAAGTATGTAATAAAAATAACCAATAAACAAATATATTAAAAGTAAGATGAAGAAAACAAAACCTTAACATAAAACGCCACAGAATTATTTTGGGAATAAAATGACTAATTAACGTGACATCATCGGAAAATGATACAAATCACGAATAAAATATTTGTATCTATTTTTTATATCGTAACTATGACAGCTTATTTCATTAAAATTAAATAGTTAGCTTTTTATTGCCTACGATGTAACATATATAGTTAACAAATAGTTAGATACGACAACTGATCTATGAACGAAATATCCTAGATCAGGTTTTATTTGGAGTTGAAAATCTCCTCATCTAGTCATAGAAATGGCCATGATATTTTAGAGGTCATCCCAGATAGGTAAAATGTAGGACATAATTTAATCCATTCGCCACACGACAACATTGCAGCTCCAGAAGCCTCGAACCCGCGACCCTTCGGCTACGAGTCCTACGCTTTAACTAACTACGCTATCACAGTTCGACGATATCTCGTTATAATCGTATCTGAAGCGAGTTGTGGGTCTCTTTTTAGGCGTGAATATTTATTATTAATATTAATATTATTATTATTATTAGTAGTAGTAGTAGTAGAAGTAGTAGTATATTCATGAAAGCAGTAGTAGGAGTAGTAGTAGTAGTAGTATATTTATGATAGTAGTAGTAGTAATAGTAGAAGTAATATATCTATGATAGTAGTAGTAGTAGTAGTAATAGTTTTAGTATTAGTAGTATTAGTAGTAGTAGTAATAGTAATAGTAATAGTAGTAGTAGTAGTAGTAGTAGAAATAGTAGTAGAGGTAGTAGCAGAAGCAGCAGGAGAAGAAATAAATAGTCTTGTTACATTATAAAAAGGAATAAACTGGATAATTCGAGTTGTTGTTGTCGAGTTAGTTCCTCAGTTGCTTGTCACGCCTCAGACATCAGCCATTTGAACGAAGGACGATTTAGTGTGGAAACACATCCACCAAATACCCTAGAATGCAACGATAATCAAACCAAGAAAATAAACA
>JAODUP010002381.1:0-12066 GCA_025642065.1 Paralvinella palmiformis
ATGCACTAGACCAATATGCACCACTTAAAACCAAATGTCTAACCAAACCTAAGCCAGTATGGATAACTCAGCAATTTCGTGAAGCAAAACAGTTTCGTAACCAAGCCGAAAGGTACCTGGAGAAAGAACCCCTCCTCTTTCAACAGATCAAAGCTGCGACGCCAAATCAGTAAATGTAACGCTATCATTAAAGAAAGGGGTAATTTCTATACTGAAGTCTTCAACAACAACTCGGACGACTCGAAAAAGTTGTGAAAAGAACTGAAAGGCATGTTTCAAAACAGGATCTATTATTTACAAATATTTACACACTGTGTACAAAGGCTCCTGTGTACAAACCGGGCGTAAACAAGTCAAAAGTACACTATCACAACTGTCTCAGCTACGATTGTCCTTTATTGTGGAATGTTCTACCACACGCCCTAGACTAAGCAGCATGTCGATGGGAACCATGTAGGGTTGATCCCAAAGATATAGTCTATCTTGCAGTCTGCACACTGCATTACGTGTGGATAAGACTTGGATGTCCAGAGAAATTGGAGACAAGATGGCGTCCTCACACGTTGGCTAGGAACTGCTTATGTGCGTCAAATAGTCTCCTAGCCCACACGTATCTCTTGTTACTTATGAAATCCTATGATTTCTCGAGGATAAATGCGATCTAGGTCCATATAAAGAACTTCAAGCTAGGCCCATTTTGTGAAGTACATCTCCAACGGGTCCTAATCTTGGGCGTTCAAGGGATGGTAGTAGTTGTTGGTCAAGTAGTTGTAAACTCGTCGGTAAGGTGGCACAACATCGAAGTCGGGTAGTCTTTTTCGTGGAGGGTGAAAAGTGGCACTACACAAACCACTGACAGTCACCCGGGACTTGTATGACCTCTACTGAAGATCTACAGACGGCAGATCCTGATGATGGATAAGCTCCTGAGCTCAGGCTCGACAATGGTTGGGGAGTTTCGATATGGGAACATATATGGACAATCGCTCCATCAATTTGGCAGCAAGAAAACGGCTTCGGGTGACCTTCTACCAGAGAAAAAAAAACGCCATGCAAAGGTTTGCTGCCGGTGACGCTGACATCGTCCTGGCAACAATTTTATTCGTTACCGTGGTGGATGGCCATATCTCATTCGAAGAGTTTAACCTCAGCCTGGATGATATTTCCAAATACTGCAAGATGATCCGCGGTGTAGCTCGCAAGGAGCAAACCACAGCCTTTATCAAAGAGACGAAAACACTCCCTCATCCCATGTCGCAGAAATAAAACTCGAGTCAGTTTGATACAAATGCTAGGGCGACTTAATGTACACATGCGTGCGCTTGGATAGCTAATATAGTCCCCCCCCCTGCCCCCCCCCGAATATTCTAAAGTCAAATGGGTAGAATAACTTAGCGAGACCAGTGTGCCTCAATTTCAAAGTCAATGTGTGACTCAATTTCTGGCAAATATAACGTAATAGTCGTATAGCAACAGTCAAGTAAGATGTAACTATCACAAACAGCGTCTATGTGACAAAAAAGACTGACAGGATACGAACTCAATGTTCATGTATTTGTGGTGTAAGTCGGATCCTATATGGTGGTAGTCCAGATCTAGCAGGAAATCATAAAATAAAGGGTGCGCCTAATCATATATTCTACTGGATTACAAAACAAATCGAACTGTTGTCATCCATAATTATATTTCCTGATTAGACTATGACAGTGCCTGCGATACAATGTCACTTTTATTCTGTCAAACTGGCTAATGAAAGTGCAGAGCTGTGTTACACTATTCGTGAACACACACATAAAAGGAAGACATAAAACAGGTTTTCTTTCAGATGAAAAAACAAACTGTACAATACCGTTTACCCTGTTATTATCCAAGTTTGTTTTGGTTTTAAGTCTCCCCCAATGGAACAGCGTCCGATAAGAAATATATTTCCTACTATATCCTCTAAGGATATTAGATCAATTTACATGTGCATGTCTATAACATTATATTATCACTATGTGCATAAATGGTAAAAATGCATTTAATTGTGTTATAATTACCTCTTGTTTTTTCTGTTAAGGGTGAAATAGCTCAGAGCAATTAGTGTTGACTAAATTAATAATAATAATAATAATAATAATAATAATATTATTATTATTATTAATATAATCATCAGCATCATGTAAACAATATAGTCAACAGACTGTCTTATACAGGTTACCTTCAATTTAGGCTAAGTCACAACACAAAGACAACGCTTTAGTTACACACACACACACACACACACACACACACACACACACACACACACATATATATATATATATATATATATATATATATATATATATATATATATATATATATATATATATATATATATATATAATATTTTGAACACCTACCATAATAATATAGCCAACGATAATTAATTCTGGCTGAGATCTCATCCAAAATCTAACTCATAAACAAAGTTAGCAAGCTAATAGTCAGAGAAATGAGTAATAAACGAACTTACATATGATGTCAGCAAACTGATTTTCACGATTCAAACTTGTACTTGAAAAAACTGTTCAATAAAGTTATCGCCAATGGATTCCTGTCGTAGATTGGAGAACTGAGTAAATAAACAGCTATTCTCTTTAGTCTCATTCTTGGCCAGGCATGGAACAAATGGCGACGGTCTGCGTCCTAGGGAAATGAAAGGATTAAATGAAATATCCCACAACGTATCTAACGAAGGGATTCGATCCTACGAGCCGGAGCTCGGCATTCACATCCGAGAAGGTTCTTGAAAGAATATCTAACCTTAAAGATGTGTCGTTCACTTCTTTCCATTAATGAAATGACTGATGTCTGAACTTGTTATGGCCTATTATTAGTAACACCAGGCACTTCGTAAAAACGTAATGATGACAGGGACTAAGTAAATGTTCTTCACATCTGAAAGATCGTACTCAGGAAATAAACTTGTACGTTGCTGCGTGTTGATGTAGAGGGATGAATAAGTATGATGGCATTGAGTTCCATTAATACAAATTCCAAAAATACTTACAAACATATTAAAAATTTGGAATATAAATTAGCCAACAACTAGTATAGAATAGAAGTTATCTATACTTATCGCTTATTGTATTAAGACATCTCAGGATATGCCATGCTACCAGAATCAGCCATAAAACATCACCGCGAAATATGTTTTTTCTTAAGTTCTTTTGAACTAATAAATTTTTAAACCCGTAAACTTGTAAAGGTTAATTACATTTAGGCCACTCTTTAATTGTAATATTTCCTTGACATTTTGTCATATTATAACACACCAAAATGCACATGAACAGCACATAAAGACAACGGAATAAAAATATAACGCATATAACAAAGGTGAAATATTTTAAGCATTTCTTTCTCATCTTATCTCCAAATGCGTATTCCTAGCAATTAGTCGATGAATTAGAAAATGCAGAATTGTATAATTATCTGTACATGATTGACTATCTCTGTGGAAGAACAAACTGACGTGGATCTTCTTTAACATATTCAACACTTATTTTATATAACAACAACAATAGTAGAATATTTGCTATTGAAATATGAACAAACTCTAGCATTTGTATGGATGAAGTGCGGATTAAGAAGGAGTAGAAAGTGTTTGATGATGTCCCAAATAAAATAATGGATAATTTTGAAAAGCAATGCATGCTGAAACATCTTGCTCTTTTTACAGCCGATGCCAAGTACCATACAACGTAATTATGTCATCAGTGTCAATAATGATTGATATATTTTGATATATTTATCAAGATCTCTGTGTGTAAAATTATATTGACGACGTACATGAGTAGACGGCCTAAGGGTCGTAGCTATATTTGCGGAAGAGGGAGTTCTCGAGAAGATGTGAAACGTAAAGTTCCCTATTTCATTCATAAATAAGTTTCTTCCGGATAAATAAGTCTTTATCATTTTATAATAAGATACAACCTTGTTTGTATTAATAGCCTTAATAAATCCAGTTCCTAATTAATATTATATCAAAGCATAATAATAGAAAAATATTTGTCATACAACCTGAAATAGTGGGACTTGATTTATTTAGCTGTACCTAAAAACACAGCCAAGTTCGTCTATCAATGTCAGCTACTTCTGATCGTTCCATCTTGTTTTGTTTTTATCTTGTAAAGGTGCGGCGATGCATATCCTATCTGTGATTTTATTTCTATGAACATATTTCATTATAAATGACCATCAGTGTCAACATGTTGAATATGTCTTATGTATTCTACAAAAGACACAATCTGTTATTCAGGACAAGTACACCTACAAGAAACCGATGAACTGTTAGATAATGTATCTAGGAGCCATGTTGGCTATGTTATTCTGAAATTACCACGGAGAGTGAATAGTTTATGATTAAATTTGTTTTAAATATATAACCTAGGTGATTGGCACACATAGGACATTTAGATAAGAAATTAATACCTAAGAAAGTAAGATTATATCCTTTTCATATATTTGATGTTGTAATTTACTCAATGGCTTCTAAACATTGAACAGATCGTCCCAGTACTGAATATTCTATTATTATTTATGTGTATTGTGTGTATTGTGCGCTCGTGCATGTGTGTCTGTCTCTGTTTTAGGATACATATAGAGTGGCACTGGTTCAGAACATCAACATCTCTAAACACTCATAAATCTAAATCTAAATTAAACTAAACATACATCAATCTAAATATAAAAGTTTCTACACCTCCATATATCGATCTATACATGTGTCATGGCTACTCACCAGCCTGTGGGGCCCATCTAATTCGCTTTTCGACAAATATTTCACGCCCACATGGAAGCGGCTACATGCAGAATACATACAAGAGCGGAAGCACGTACAAAACATACCATTTGACACCACAACTCGCAATAAACAACACGTGCCTGTGGTTGAATGGCGAGTTACTACATACATAAGCTAACTACTTTGACACCACAGTTTACTTCAATAGTACTGGATAGACGTCCCACTGGTCTGGCGTCACAAGTTGTTATCTAACCCGAATGGAAGAAGTGAAGTGATTTAGCAAAAAAGGAGCTATACTCATACTGCACAATGGATTATGGCTGGACTAGAACGAAACATCGTCTAAACATAAGAAAATAGTATGATTTATTCGAACGTGACAACTAATCCTCATACGTTTCCGTTAGTCACTAAGTGAACGTTCTTCCACATACACGTTCATCCATATATATATATATATATATATATATATATATATATATATATATATATATATATATATATATATATAATCGAATAAAATTATTGTTATTCAAGATGAAAACAATAAAAGTAAACTTAATCAAATATTGAACGACAAACCTTTTTAATAAAAACTAAGTCATTCTTTCATAAATCAAAGTTGCACATCAGACATCACACATCACAGATGGCTTATAACACATCACACAACACACGTCCCACGTCATTAAACCAGTTTAGATATTTACGTAGGTATACGATGTTCTAACAACAAAAACCACGAAAACAGTAAAGTGATATTTCCTATTTCAATTCTATTTTCTCTATTTTATCTTATTTTGACTTGCCTTTTATTTCCTGCATGGGGGAATGCCAGCATAAAGTACCTTATGAACTTCAATAGTGCTAGTGTCAAAGTAAAACGCTAACGTCGTCTCATTTTTAGGGTTTTCGTTGTTTTTGCTTTCATTTTCGTTACAGGTTCTGTTCTGTTTTCCTACAACTGATTTACAATATTTGCAATGACACTGCCTAGACTCATCATATTCTTGCTATCTCACTTGTCAGAAGATAATACAATATACACAGATTCTTACTTTACATAGTGGTATCGGGCAGGTTTAAATAAGTGATTAGAAAAGACCCATGGAGCGTGCACAGAGTTGTTGAGCGATAATTGATTGATTGATTGGTACTGTGTAAGTCAGAAAAAGAAAATAATGGTGTGCCTGTGTGTGTGTGTGGGGGGGGCGGGGGTGTCGATGTGTGCCTGTGTATATGTGTATGTCTGTCTCTGTGTCTGTCTATCTGTCTGTCGATCTGTCTGTTGGTCTCCCTGTTTCCGCATATATACTGCTAACCTTTCGCTGATCTGTGCCCGCACAAATATTTATGGTATTATAATGCAAGATAACGATCTGGGGAGACTATATTACATCCCGAACAAGGATTCTCTGCCAACTATTACTGATAGGGTACTAATATCCATATACGAGGATCTATGATGAGTCTATCAATTAAGCCTAAATTATGATTTTTTCATCCCGACTTGAAGCATTCGATTAATAATACTTAATACTTAATAATAATGCAATAAATGCAACAAGAGAATAGATAATACAAACGAGAAGATAAAGATTATCGAGTCCTCCCGTAGCCGGTTTCGAACTTTAAAATCCATAAATAAATAAATACAAAAGTTAAGGTAATACAACTCGTCTAACGTACAAAATATGTTATTTATTCCTTTTATTCCGTTTTACACCTTTGCTTCTGTCTCAATTATCAAACAAAATACATTAATAATATAATCGGTGGATATGAATTATTGAAGAACGTAAACTCTGATCATTAGAAAGAGATCAATCTATAAATATACAATTTCACAGATATCTCTACAAATTCACTTTCCTTTTTTTAGTGTCATATTGAAACCAACACGGTATAAACTCAGCACGGACCGGTCCGTGCTCAGTTTGTTTCGCTCGCACATGGGCAGATACAACAATACGAACTCGGGACGGCTACAAACTGAGACCGTGACACCGGAACACCGATTATAATAATGTATACGGTGGTAGACCAAGCACGTATTTTCTGAACAAGTGCGAATTTACCAATCTTACAGTATAATTTGTCCAATCATATGCTACTGAAATGGCCAAAGAAAACTATGTAGGGAGGTTCCTTGAGGCGATTGTTTTATTCCTTTTAGCAAGAAACATCTGCCGAACTGTCAAATGTATGGAAATGAATCGACGAGAGCGTCAGCTAACAGGTTGGGTTGAGGATGAGGGGGGGGGGGCAGTTAAGGTCACAATTATGGCTTAGGCAGGGCATATCTGACCTGACTTGATCGGGATCCGAATGGCCACATAATCCTTGTGCCATCTGTGGTCAGAACAAGTGACTTTATTTCTTCCCGCCATACAATCAAGCATTCTAGGAAACTGTATTGGCTACCCTCCAGTAATTAGGAATATTTCCTTACATCAATGACTTTAGATAAAGTTCCTGATTATTATATTGTGAAGTTTATTTCCTTTTTAATCATTACACATTTAAATCATATTATCTTAAGGTGAAATGTTGTTTTAAAGGAACCATCCACTCTCAGAATATACGAATAAAATGTGTTTATGCTCATAAATGTTACGTCCTAATTCTACAATAATATACTCAAACCCTAGATAACATCATAAGCATAATCAAACATTCCAAGTTAGTAGAGGGTACCCATTACGTCTTCTTCGGATGTCAGAATGTACGACGGAAAGGAAAAAGTCACGTGCTCTGACGTCAGTCAGCGCAATGATCATGTTGCTGTCTCCAGATCGAATCAGGTTATTGATTTTCTGGCTTGGCCAGGCTAGAAGCCTTATCAGCCTCCTGGCTCAAGATAGTATAGGGATTACTAACTAAATATGACAGCTCGGTACAGTGCAAAATAATCATGAAAACTAATTTTATTCTATTGTTCATGAGTACATATTTGTTCCGAAATTATATTTGGCTAGCACTTGCCTACATTATTATAACTGGGTCATACAAACAGTTTGTTATGTCAGGCGTCAGAAGCTTCCAGACACTATCTAGATTCAAAATTGCGATGTTCACAAACAAGTTATAGTCGACTTACCAACACTTTGAATTGGATTATTTAAAATGAGATTTATCATGTTAATATTTTGACGTCATTAATATTTTGCTTGACATATTTGCATTAGATCTAAACATTTGAAATGAGAATGAACTATTCTATTAACTACTAAGCTGATATATATATATATATATATATATATATATATATATGTTGAATAAGGCACTTTATAAAATACAATTATTGTTATTATAATTATTATTATTATTATTATTATTATTATTATTATTATTATTATTATTATTATTATTTGAAAGCTATGCTATTGTATGACAATATACAACGATATCGCTGTACAGTGTAGTTATATCTTATCTATAGTGACTATTCAATTATTTACTCATAGCTTACTAATCGAAGCCTCAAAACAGAAGGACACATTATAGTATACTGACTTTCTAGACAATGGTAAGGAACTTAACTCCCGCCGTAGGTAATTAAATTATATTTTGCTTGTGCCAATAAATCAATAAGCAATTTGCTTCTAAAATCGACACAATTAATGTACCTTGCTGACTACATACTGAGCACCACATAAATATGCCTATAACGTATATAAATGAAGTTTATTACTGCTAGTCTGGTCATCTGTTTAAAATAATATGGTACCATGGATTGTGGTTTGTTTTTAATAACTAGTGCTACTGGCCTATGTCAATGACTTGATCCAGCTTGTTGGAAGCATTACCAATCTAAGATGGGGGCATGTATACTATCATGTTTCTCTAATTCTGGTATGTCTTCTTTGTTCAGGTTTCAGCAGATTTTCCCGGAAGAATCCACTGAATGTCCAAATCTACTGAAGCTGTTGCAGCCCACACAGACAACATATCGAAGAAATGATCCAGTGCCAGCTCTGTCATGAGGATTATGCAGGGGTGTTAATCAGCCATTACAAGGAGACAGATTTCGGCTGTAATATATGTTTTGTGTAGTTTGAGTCACCATATGTTACCAGCATATTAAAGGTATACCTACAAAGTCAATGTGAGATGAAATTTAAATACAACGTGTATAGGCTAGTGCAGTTCCCAATGAGGCAACTAAGGAAACATTACATAGACCTGGCAAAATAGGAGGGACCACAGTAAATACCATAATTGTGTTATTTCTGTCATATTCCCTTTTTTTTAAATAAGCTTGGTGCAATTATGTTGTTTTATCTGTTCATGAATCTCATTAACAGAGGATATAAGTACCTGTTTACGTAATAGTTGTGTCCATAATAGTTTCACATTGTAAGTATTCATGATTTTCTGTCACCATAAAATGTATGTCATACAGACATCAGTTTCTTAGTCAGAGATAAAGCTCTCCCTTTCACTTTTTACTTTCTACTGCCCTCCCTCTCTCTCAAATCATACACTTAATTTATCCAACTATGTCCAAAAGGCACAGTAGCTTTATCCTTGCTTAGCGGTGAATAGTTTTATGATAATACACTGTTCATCTCGTATAGTAATAATACTATGTGACATTTATATAGTGCCTTATTCGGCTAGATAGCTGTTCAGATGCTTAACAGTATTATTATCCCTGACTCAGACCTGTTCTAACACATCTCAACTCCCAAGGGAGCATACATCGCCATGTGATATGGGATGTAAGATAACCTGTGTTCTCACATATATGAAAGTATGGGTTTCTTCCTTAACTAACTCTACGTATATTTAAATAAGCTGAAAGGGGATGTAAAACCCAATTCAAAATTTAGCAAAATGACTGCACTATGAATCTTACCAATGGTTTGAACTACTTTGTGGTAAGCATTCATAAAACTGACTACACCGATCCGCGCTGAGTTTGTTTCGAGCATGCACAGTTACGATAATACAAACTCAGCACGGTTACAAACTGAGACCGTGAAATTGTGCCGAGTTTGTATATGTGCATGCGCAGAACGGGTTCTTTTGAAGCCGAGCTGAGATTGGTAAAACGTATTTGTTTTTAGTTTTCATCTCGTGAACACGTTCATAGTTTTACTGTGACTTGTTGATTTAATTGATTTTGCTGATATATTGGCTTTTGAATACGCGCTTTTGCTTTTATTTTGAAATTGGTATCTTGTAGTATTCATAGTTCCTTAGTCACAGTTAGTGTCCTTCATTTTGAAGATAATCCATCCTTTTGATTTTCAGCTCGAGCTTGTGTTTGTGCTATTGATATTGTTCTCGTGTAGTATAAATATTCATCATAGTTTTATTGTGATTTGTTAGTTACTGGTCTCATTAATTTGGAAGATAATCCATCTTTTTGATTTTCAGCTCGAGCTCTTTATGCTATTGGTATTGTTGTCGTGTAGTATTCATTATCCTAGTTTTACTGTGATTTGTTAGTTACTAGTCTCATTCATTTTGATTATATTCTATCACAGTATAAAATGTATTCTCCTCTTTCTGAAAGCCTTAACATTTTGTCTCCAAATGTGTCGGTTTCTTGCTCTCATGTACCAGTTCACATTTTGCCCCAGTACTGTTGTAAGTCATCTATCCACCTTTATCGTTGCCTCCCTCGATTTATTTTGCCACCTATGGGTGTCCAAACTGTCAATGCTGCACTTCATTTATTATCCGTTATGCGATTAATATGACCTGCCCTTGTCCATATTCTGTTTGTAATTATTTCCATAATGTCCATGAGTTTAGTTTAGTCCTTCACCCACTTGCTAGTTTTTCGGACTTTATGAGTGATGTTGAGTATGTTTCGTTCCATGTTGTGTTGTGCTGCATATAATTTCTGTTCCATTATTGTTGTTTCTGCTCCACGTATCATTGCCGGAAGTATACACTAGTTGAAGACTTTTTTTCTTAAGCATATTGTTAGTGTACCCTTCATAATTGTGCTGTGTCTTCCAAATGCCTGCCATCCTGCTTTGATCCTTCTTCTTATTTCCTTTTCATAGCAACAAAAGTTCAGACAGAATGTAACAAACAAAGAACTTGCAAAATTATTCTCAGCATGTCTAAAGAGCAGAAACGTTCCACAACAATGGAAAGAAGCAAATATGCTCTCTAATACCTACAAACTCAATGATCAACAGACTGAAACGCATCCTAAACAGAAACCAACCAGGGGAACGTGCCGGGTTCAGACGAGGTTTCTCAACGATCGACCACATCCATACTATACACCAGCTAAAGGGAAAATGCCTGGAACACAACATACACTCAGCATGGCATTTGGGGATTACGAGAAAGCTTTTGATTCTGTTGAAATTAACTCCACAACAGTTTGTCTGCACAAACATAGAAACAAAATAAAGATAAAGAAGGGAGTCCGTGTCACCAAAGTTATTCATAGTCTGCTTGGAGAAAATCTTTAGGACTATAGACTGGACAAAAAAGGGTATCAATATTAATGGAGAGAAACTCAACCATTTACCATTTGCACATGATATTATAATAATAGCTCACGTTGTAAAAGACATTGAAGTGATGCTTCAATAGCTGGACAATGCAAGCAGGAAATGTGGACTGAAAATGAACATGAGAAAAACAAAGATTATGGCTGGAACCACAAGAACAACGAAAGCAGTATATCTAAATGGAATCCAACTTGACCAAATAGCAGAGTATGTTTGCCTAGGCCAACGTTTTACATTAATATATATATATATATATATATATATATATATATATATATATATATATATATATATATATATATATATATATATTATGAACTAAACATGAAAGTCGGAGAATCCGCTGATTGGCAGTTTAGTTTTAGAGGTTAAGTTCCTATACAAATTTGTTTCATGAACTATTGAACTGTGATCAATAGAGTAATACATGCTATTTTTCTGCATTTTAGATTACGTACAGTGTCTGATGGTGTGATGCTATGATTAAAGGTGGGCGTAAGGAAGAAAGGGGTAAGTTTTTGCTGAGTTAGCTGGATGTGCCTATTATAGTGAAATCTGTTTTGTCTGCATCGGGCCTAAGTCTAATGTTTGTCGTCCAGCCATAGATATCTCTGAGACCTAGTTGTGTAAGATAAGGTTATGTGTCAGCTGTAGATAATAATATATATAATTGGGTGTCACCTGCACATAGGAGAGTTTACTGGTGTGGTATACAAAGTAAACTGCAGAGGTCCAAGAATAGAGCCTTGGGGGACACTGCAAAACAATAGCGCTGCCTTCGAAAAATAGTTTCTTATTTTTATTGATTGA
>JAODUP010002385.1:0-11547 GCA_025642065.1 Paralvinella palmiformis
TTTATATCCTTTATCGTGCCCACGCCCACTCACACGTAAATCGAAAATAGATTGCCAGTTTGTATTTGATGTATGTTAAATTGGACATGCAAATGTTCCTAACTAAAACATAAAAGACAGCGGAAATTGAAATCAAGCGTATATGTTTATGTGCGTTTTGACAGAAAAATTTATACACAGCAGTGAATCTATAAACGAAGATAATTGGAAATCGCGGGACGGGGTAATGGAATTTTTCTTTTGGTTTGGTTATTAAACAAAACAAAATGTTCGTGGAATTGTTTGGTTTTTAGAAGGATGGTAAAGTGAGTCTCGCACAATTACTCGAGCACTTAACTGAGGCTAACACCCGCGATATTGAAATAATTAGGTTCAAATCGATTATAGACCTAAAAGTAAAGTCATGCCCCAGACATATCCAAATGAAGGTGTGGAATTAATATTGGCCCTCTCTGTAGCCGTTGCTATAACATTTGGATCATATATCCTTTTTATTGAAGACACTGACACTTTATCTGACAAAACTCCACCAGAAACATTTACCATCATGATGGCAGCATCGGCATCTGCAAAGGTGTTCCAGCATCCAAATAAATAGGAAATGAAGTAAAGGTTCATAGTTTGCTATTCAATGACATTATTTTCTTTTTTAGTGAAAGGGCTTGTTCATTGTGAGTGCTAAAACAGTTTTATGTTTGGTCAAGTGTTCAAACGTTGGAAAGGAACATTTTAATATTAAGCGTTTTTGATTACCTGTATGACGGCACAGCAGTAACTGGTAGGCAGCGTTATGACCATCCTGAAAAACATAAAAACGCGGTCCGTATTGAAAAGACAGTACTAAATGAGAAGGTCCAATAGCTCTGCGGACAACTCTTGCTACCAGTACTATATACACCTCGTAAGATTTGTTTGAAACCAGCCTTGAAGTTTGGTGGAAGGGTTTGATAAATATACAAAATCTGTATAGAGAAGACTAATATTTTAATGTAAGAAATTAAGGAAAATCTTCAAATATGTTATACACGTGTAATAAAGAAGAACCTCAGTGATAGGTTTTCGCTTGTTGCTAAATGTAATACATCCGTCAAGAATGCCATGTACCGACACCTCACTGAAGACAAAGCTCTCCCTAATGACAAGATACCAAACGAACCACAGCAACGTCCATAACTCTTACTGGATACTCAACATCCAGACTCGATATACGATATTAGTCATTTGAATGAATGGAGGCTGAAAATATTTGAGCTCTTTTTCAAGTATTTCAATTGTATCAGTTCGAAGGCTGCAGTAGTGAGATTTTCCAGAACAAGTTGAATCACGCGTTCCACCAGTACATTTATACCTTCCTTTGCCTGTCTCTAACTCCAGTTTAAACCACCAATTCCATACAGTAGAAAAGCTAAGGCTCCTATAAGGGTACTAAATGTCAAATTCAGGTTGCAACCCAGACAACTAGACAGCACACACCCTGACGACCATTATGCAACTGCACTTTTCAAGTATGTTAGGCAGTTGTCATTGGGGCGCCTGGAACTCCAATGGCTTCTGTGGCAGGTGATTATAAACTGTTACAGGGCATGTCAATATGTACATTGCAATACACCACTGGTTGTGCATTACATTCCATATTTAAAAGTATATATATATATATATATATATATATATATATATATATATATATATATATATATATATATATATGTATATATGTTTATGAAGGAATGTGTATGATCGAACTATATCATGATATAAATAGTATATACATAATTTATTTCGGTAGACACGAGATAAAATTCTAAACATAGCCTCAACTTCGTCTCAGATTGACACGGCCTAATGCGTGGTCAATTTGACAACAAAATCCGGGGTTATCATGTGTTGTTGGTACGGATGAGAACTCTATCTGAATCATGATTTTGTCGAATGATGTCGTGATAAATATGAGATAAATATTGCCTGACATCATAAGATTAATCAACAACTTGTATGCCGATATAACAAACAATTAGCCAACTAACACATATTCCTACCAATCAACATGTTAGTTTAATATTTTATACAGCTGATCCAGTTGCAAGAGAACAAAGACTCTACAAAACAAAATCTGATCATTTATCAATGTGTTAATCAAGCGGTGATCAGACTAAAGTTATTAAACATTCGATTGTAAAGACGTCTATAGATTCTAAAATGACATCCACCTAGAACTGTTTGAAGGTTTATATCAAGAGCCCATTCGGGTGCCCTCTTGCTGATCCAATTATGAAAGCAGTTCGTCCAAGAACGAATGTAGGTAGAGGTATTCATTCACTTCAGTCTTGTTCAGTCTTCTTACCTTTTGCCCACTAAAATTCTTATTCGCAGTCATTCGCATAATATTTCGCCCAATCACTGATCTCGAAAATAATAATGTTCGTGGTGTGGATCTAATGAAAAAGGAATGAGTTCATATTTAACAGTGTGATATATGTGTCTTTTCCTTTGCCATTCTAATAATTTCAAGGATGGCATTCACTTGAGTCGCCTCTAGTGATAGAGTCTAAACATTATGCATAGACATGCATTCATCCATCGTTATACATTTGCAGCAATATGACAATGACTTGTTATAGTTATACGAAATCCATAAATTGTTGTGATGATCGTTCTAGCATATTACCTATGACTCAGAAATGCTCCCTCTCTCTCACATACACGCACGCATGCACGTGCACACACACACATGTCTCGAACAATGTTTAGATATGTTGATGTTCTATGCCTGTTCCCTCTCTATATGTACCCTAAAACGCACATTGCCTGTGCCAGACACCGGATCTTTTCCATCCATATTCCTTATTACACCAATGTAAGAAAGTTATGTCGTTATTACAACATGTTTGAGTCTATTAGCTTTGCTATGTATAATGAAGAATCTATATTGTTGTCCTCTTATGTGGTCTAGGGAAACGACCTATTAATTCATACAATGCTGCTTGATGGTTTTATACTCCTGGAGTCGTTTTTTACTCAGGCAGGCTTCTCCAAGGGTATTAAGCTTTTTACCATATTATGATATACACTGATATAAGAAATATGTTAAATGTATAGTTATTATAATCCCGACATGTCATTCGCAGTATCGGAGATCTGCCAGAAATCAGCTGTTCTCGACCATGTGTCCAATAGATGTTGTTGTTTTGTTGTTCGGGGAGAATCCCCAGGCTGTCGCTTAATCACCACAGCCTCTATGTTGGAGTGGTTGAGAAATCTCCTCCCCACCACTCACAGGGGAGCAGTACGGAAAGATGGAGTCGAAATACCCTGAGGGTGGTCATTGCCAGAGTGTTTTACGTCCTCAGGGGTTTTTAACGTCCCCCTTTATTTTAAATACTTCAGTGGAGACGGCAGCGCCATTTAACGTGGTCAGCCACCCACGACGTTGTGAGCCGAGAAATTAATCCCTGGAAAATTTTGACTTCTTACTGGGTTCGAACCTGTGACCGTTGGCACCAAGTGCCGGGTACTTAACCGCTAGTCCACCGAGCTCACTAGATAATGAATAGGCGCTTTAATTTAGATCCCACCACACCTAATTGCATATACTTAGGGACGCTAAATTAGGCGTGAATGAACGTTCACTTAGTGATGAACGGAAACGTATGAGGATTAGCTGTTAGGTTCGAGTAAATCATAGTATTTACTCAAGTTTGAGACGATATTTCGTTCTAGTCCAGTAATAATCAATAATGCAGTATTGCTACTTTGTTTTTATTTTAGCTAAATCACTTCACTGATTCCATACGGAGTTGGTGTACATTGACTCACCTGATCAACAAACTGTAATGTTTGTTAACACGCCAAGGGCCTATCCAAGCTTAACTTTTCACTTAGGTTAGAGAAGAACTTTCGACGCCAGACTAGTCGGACGTGCATCGAAACGGTTCATATAGGTAGGATTTATTTAGTTATTCGAACCCAGAATAAATCTGAGGTCAGCATCTGAGGTGTGGAAATGATTTAAATACCGGTTTCTTTTGGACCACAGAAAATTACTGTTGAATGTAAATTGTGGTGTCAAAGTAAATATCGTATGAATGTAGTAACTCGCCATTGAACCACACCTACTTGTTATTCACTGTGAGCTGTGGTATAAAATGGTATGTTGCTAGAGACAAAAATTATCTTCAAACGAGTCTCGTCCCGTTTAATTGTTATAACGTTCTTCAGTGTACCTTATACACCATAAATCTTTTCGTCTAAACATTTATTTTCACGCTTTATTCAATATGACAAGTAACTTACACAGTGGGATTGAGATAAAATAAGACAAGTTAGGTTACAATTTATATATATATATATATATATATATATATATATATATATATGTGTGTGTGTATGCATGTGCGTGTGTGTGTATGTGTGTGTGTATGTGTGCGTGTGTGTGTGTGCGCGTGTGTGTGTATGTGTGCGCGCGTGTGTGTATATGTGTGTGTGTGTGTATGTGTGCGTGTATGTATGTGTGTGTGCGTGTGTGTATGTGTGTGCGTGTGTGCGTGTGCGTGCGTGTGCGTTTATGTGTTATTGATATAATTTTCTCAACCCAATTATTTCACCTAAAATTAATAACATACTGTCTATTAAAATAAGCCATCTCCCTTAACACTTCAAACACACAATCATATTATAGGTACACAGAGAACAATACGATTGTAAGAAACGCCACAACAAGCAGTTTAGCTAAATTCAGACATATCCGTTTAATTCGTGTCGATGTAGTTCTGGATCCAACCTGTAAAATATTTTAATTCAAACGCTTATTATATATAATCAATATCTTAGGGGATTAGATATGCATACAGATAGGAATAAGCAGTATATATATATATATATGTATATATATATATATATATATATATATATATATATATATATATATATATATATATATTGATGAATATATTGTTAACGTATCGATATTATGTACCAAACATCGTACCTGCTGCTTGGTTGTGTTTTCCTGACTTCAGTTTGCTGATGATAACATCAAAGCCATCGCCAGTTTCCAGTTTATTGTGCCACAACAATAGGCCGTCAGTCAATACTCCCTTGATGGACTTATTATTTTTGGATTCAATTTCATAATAGTCAGCGTCGCTCAAGCCTAAGTCCATCAGAAATAGCTTGGAGTCATGTAAGACATCATAATCTTCTATCAAATGCCTGACGATGGTTAGTAACCGGGAATCTACAACGGATTTGCAAGAAGTTAAATATACCGTTGTTGGTGTTGTGGTGGTGATGGTTCTGGTGGTGCTAGCGGTGACTGCGGTTGTTGCGGTGATGGTGGTGGTGGTGCAGCCACTTTTAATACAAGCGGTGTGCTATGTAGGCCGAGCTACTTCCAGAGAATACGGATCGAGAGTGAAGGATGTGACATTCTTCAGACATTAGATCGTAACAAATGGAGTTACTCGTTAGGTAGTGGATATGCGTTCGATAATTCGTTCGTTAACAAAGACAATATTGTATTTGGAGAAAACACATATTTCTAATTATTGGCTGATTCGATATTTACCACGTGTGCGTCCCATATTTTGAATTGTCTCCGCTGCTGCATCTTGTTTTATTTCTTTCAGACATTTCGAAAATTCTGTAAACTATATTTGACGAGAGTTAGTCAAGGGTTCAATAATATTGGCAAGTTTCAGTTATATAACTACTAGCGCATGTATTAACAACACACTATTATATTATTATACACAGCTAAAACACACACACACACACACACACACACACACACACACACACACACACACACACACACATTCTATGCAACCTGATGAAGACTTGAATAGGTCGAAACCGGTTTCGTTGCTATTGGGTTGAGTCGTGTTATATCGCTGCTATTAGTATTATTCTGAATTTATTCTGATTTATGCTTATATTATTTATACATTATTCATACTGTGTATTAATATTTTATTTCTCAATTTTAGGTTTAATCTTTCTTGGCCGTAGTGTTCGACACAAAGCCTGGTTTTGTTTTAATCATAGTTTTTTTTTAATATTTAGATTATCCTCTTCTGGATTATTTTAGAAATTGTTTTTTTTCTTTCATTTTTCTCTAATTTTACCGGTAATTAATTATACTTCAATTAAATATTTAAAAAAAAAATCAGTTTGGAGTTAATTGTTGTTTGAATGAAAGTATAACACCTGTGCAGCGCCTTAACTATCTTTCTAAAACACACATACACACACACCCACACACACACACACACACACACACACACACACACACACACTCTAACAGATACACATACATACATACACACACACACACACACATATATATATATATATATATATATATATATATATATATATATATATATATATATATCACATTTGTATTAGCATTAACTTTCGTCTTCATTTTTCAAGATGTCCTTGAGAGATAGAGATTCCGGATCATGTTGCATTTTCTGTTTGGCGCTTGTATCCGGCTCCATAACATTTGCGATGTGAAGTAAATCGGCTCTTGTCAGGAAGTGGGATATATTCTCAGTTAATTAATTCTAATTAAACTTATTTACTCATCGATTGAGAGATATTGGAATTGGCTTGGGAAAGGTTAAGAAGACGACATGAAATGGAGGATGGTTAAACTAAATGTACACACCTAAGTTATTGATCTTCTCTTTGGATGAATGTTCAACCTGGGAAAATAGACATAACATTTCTCAGCCACACACACGCACGCACGCACGCACACATATACACATATATACACATATTGATGACTTCACAATACAACGCTACGCGACTGGACTTGAGGAGTGAGAAAAATATTTCAGGATTGAACTAATCGCTCCGAAAAATGCAGAATTAAATACTTTTACGTGAGTCAGTTACAAAGAGGTCGGCTTTAACTTACACGGAACGTTTGTTTTCAAAATATTTGTTCAATTCGTACAAATTACAAATCGTAATCCGTATCCAGCACCCACCCTGCTACCACCCACCATCCGCCCACCCCTCACCTCCGTACACCGTAACAAACCTACCGGAATCGTGATCGGTAAGTTGCTTAGTACAATGTCGGCCATATCTGTGTATCGACGTAGCCGTAACTCGGTGGGGCCAACATCTTTTCGTGCGACGACGAACTCCAAATAGCCTCTGGCATTTCTGCTGTCTGCCCCTGTCCCAGGCGTCGAGTGATGAGGCTTCAAGTAGAATTCGACAGGTCGGAATAGCTCGGCCGAGAACTGCACCTGGAGCTCGCTGACGTCCCTCGCCAGGTCGAGCTTGATGCCGTTAAGACATCGGACCATTATGATGGCGCCCTCCTTTAGGTACATATCCTGTTGTTTGGATACCAGCGCGTAGCCCCTATCCTTCGCCTCCTGGACGCGTTTGTCGCAGTAGTCTCGCTTGCAGCACTCCATGTACATAATCAGCTTATCCACGGGGTGCTGCATCACTAGGATGTTGACAATCTCTTCGTTAATCGATTCCGTTATCACCTCAGCCAGCTTCTTCACCTCATCCTCGGTAGAGGACTCCTTCGTCTTGATCATGATAACTCTGCAGGAGATCGTTTATTGTGTTTGGATCACCATCATCACCACCACCACCACCACCACCCCATCACAACCACCATCATCACCACCATCACCACCGCCATCATCATCATCGTCACCACCACCGCCGCCACCACCACCACCACCACACCCACCATCACACCCACCATCACACTCACCAACACCATCATCACCACACTAACCATCACACACGATCACCATCAGCATCACCACCACCATCACACCCAACACCACCAACACACGCACCACCCCCATCACATCCCCATCACACCCACACTAATCATCATCATCATCACCACCACCATCACACCCACCATCATACCCACCATCACCGTCACACCCACCATCACATCCACCACCACCATCACACCCACTATCACACCCACCACCACCATCACACCCACCATCACACCCACCATCATCATAATCACTCTCTCTCTGTCTCTCTTTCTCTGTTTCTCTCTCTCTCTCTCCCCCTCTCTCTCCCCCTGTCTGTCTCTCTCTCTCTCTCTATCTATCTATCACTAATATTGGCGAAAGGAAGAGCAATCGATGGGAAACGTTGTGCCTTCTTTTAAATGAGGACTACCTCTGAAATGGCGTCCTGAGTAGATAGAACAGATCTATGGAAAATATGAAATATTTAGCAAATGTCCGTCGACACCAAACTGATATGTTAGACTTCAGTGGTTTCTCATAGGTTTAATTAATTGAGCCTGTCCTCTTCTCGTCGGGGAAAATATCGAGATCGGGTATGAAGGGAGATATATGTACATTATTATTATTATTATTATTATTATTAATATTATTATTATTATAATAATTATTATTATTATTATGCTTTAATCGTATGTGAAAACAGATTGTTAACAACCTCGCATTAAATACAGCACAGGCATATATATATATATATATATATATATATATATATATATATATTATATATTTATATAATGAATGGATATTAGTTTATATTCGATTAGGTGATCAATACCACTCCGCGACCTCTGTTGTATTATTGTTATATTTGTTATTTTCTAATCTATGTAATTAACAAGACAAATAGATTTTGTCTACAAAGACCTCCGCTAAAAGCTCGTCAGTTACTTAGTGTATTTCCTAGATTGCTCGTTCAGCGTATTTACCACTAATTGTTTGTTATATCTACGTTACCTCTATTATTTGGCTAGTTCAGTTTTGTATAAAGTGTTTCCAGACATAGAGGTCGCTTATAACGAAGACAGAACGTTAGCTCGTTTATGCCGAAATCCACAGCACAAATAAATGTTGACAAGGAAGTATTACCGCGGCCCGAGCGAGTCAATTTAGCATTAATGTATTGCGGAATCGAAGCAAGTGGCCGCTTGCTTATTCCCGATACAAATTTCGCAAACTTCGCAGATGAAAACAAAGATAACCCAATATAAGCGACTACATTTATATTGAAGAAATCATTCATTTAAAGTAGTGGGGTAACAACGAACGGCCGTATGATATAAATCAGCTTGATAAATAGCTCTAATTATATAGGAATATATACAAACTAAATTATAAAAAAGGCGAACGTAGACATTTAGCCAAACGTATTTATAGATATTTCTACACAACATTTTGACTCAACAATCTAATTGGAAACTACAAAGTCGTGTCACATATATTTTCACTGAATTCATCCATTCATCCCGCATATCCGTTGTTAATTATTAGCCAAATGAATATCCTTTAATTTAAATGTCGTACTTGTAAAGCTGCATGGCTGTTCTTTTAAATGTCGTACTTTTAATTTAAATGTCGTACTTGCAAGGTCATCGGCTAATCGAGGTGAAAACACCCTAGGCTTCGATGTATCATAGTGGGAACGCTGCCTAGCCTAGCACTGATTACACATGAGACATTTTACCGAGAGCCAAATCCGTGTGTAAACATTGCACATACACCTGTATGAGCCGGATTCTAACCTAGAGACCGGAAGTCTGCAGAGCACCGCTCTACCCTAGTCACTCTCAGAGAGCCCGATTTATAAGAGAAAGCCTATAATCTCGAGGGGACTCATGTCAATTTTTTCTTCTATTATATTGGTTTATTGTAATCTAATAATATTATAAATCATAATAATGTAATATCATAAAACATCAAATGATAAGAGAGTACAGGTGACGGGTTTCTTTGTAGTTCCTTTAAAAGACATAACACTCAGCGTAAATAACCCTGATCAGATTTTTCATTTAGAAAATAGTTTACGACGACAGTAGACCCGGTCTGGAAAGAACACCGTGAAACATCCTTAAAACCACGTTCTAGGCGGCATGTTAATAAGGTTGTTGTTTTTAAGGGAAGCCTCATTCACCGTCACTCGCACTTTGCGTTTCAATGAATTCGAGCGATCGCAATTGATGCATGTTTAGCTCAGCCATTATCCCGCTAAGGCATATGGTTGCGGAGAACAGGGTTTACTGTATGTCTATAAAGTTGAAGGATTCGGGTACGATTAGCAGTTGTTAACTCGGTCAGTATAGCGGGACTCCCGTAGGTGAGTGTTTAATCATTTGACGCTTCATCGGAACTTTTCACGAAGCTACGCCATCTTGGAAGGACGCTGCAATGGATAGAATCGGTAACGAGATCAGTCAGGATTCGTCTCTACTGGTTCGGATCCTCGAAGATTTGAACTTTTACACCAATATGTTCAGTCAACAGCGAGACCGTCTTGCTTTTTGTGTCCTGATTAATAAAAACTTGGTCGACGTCCAGAACTGTTTGATAATCATCAAGAAACATCGAAGTCAGCTCTTGTTGTTGATTAACGCCAGCTGCGAGGAAGGGATTCTTGATGACAGTGATGATGATGATGATGATGATGATGATGATAGAGGTGATGGTGGTGGAGATGGTGATGGCAAGGACGAGGTAGATAATATGGCAGAGGATAGTGGGGAAGATAGTGAAATGGACAGTGAGGAGGAGAAAGGCGAAGAAGCCCAGAGCGGCAAACGCCGATCCAGACAAGCAATCCTCGACTCGTTGTCTTTTCCCGAATACCTCCCAGATGTGAAGCTGATATTGTCGACGTTCGACTGCCGGATCAGAGGTCGCCGAACGCTGTCAACGGTCGACTTCCAGAGCTCGGAGACTATGTTCGATTGCTGCACGAAATGTGTCGACAAATATAGGGATCTCTTTGGTGATGTGATCGAGGGGATTAGCGATTTACTGTCAGTGATTGATCAATATCAGATCGGCATCACTACTGAAGCTAAAAGACAAATTATTAACAAAATGCCAGGTAATGTAGTCTAATTTGGTGGTCAGAGATAAAGCCATTGTATCGAACATTGATCTGCTTCTTAAATATGGTAGATGCTTGTTTTAAAGGTCTAAATGTTGAAATATGACCGCCAATTATTGGAACAATTAACTAGTTTGATGATATGCATGACTCAATAATAACAACAGGAACAAGAATAATAATAATAATAATAATAATAATAATAATAAAGAAAAATAAAAAGAATTGCATTTTAATTCATTTGGCATTAGTCTTCTGATTGTCAGTTTATGTCGTATATATATATATATATATATATATATATATAAAGAAATGTATTATTATTATGATGATGATAATGATGATGATACATTTGACAATAATGTTTGTATACTCAGGAGGGGCAGCAGACAAAGATGGTATGCAGCTTGTAATGAGGATAACTCAATCGTTACAGACCTTATCTAAAACACTGGCTGGCTTCGGTAAAGAAGCGTCTAGCTTCAGAACTAACTTGAATGGTCTGATCAACAAAATCCAGGTTAAGGTAGGTAGTGATTAGTTTATGTGTGCTATATTGAGTATAATGCGTCGCTAGGATTAACTGGGTCGGGTCATGATTTCACCAAAACGATGACACAATCTTCTTCAACATACCTTTGAGCGACATATTTCATCAGATGTCAC
>JAODUP010002384.1:0-11936 GCA_025642065.1 Paralvinella palmiformis
GCAATTTATGCTTCAAACAGGAGAGTGATTATATTACCATATGCGTCAAATTATATTTATTCGATATATCGAGTTAACAATTATTATCGAAAATAATGCGTGTGTATTTTTTTCAATATATCCCTTCATTGAAATTGAGTTTGTTATGGGGCTGCCAATGAGACAAGACAAAGTAGTAAGTGCAAAAGTCCCATATATTGGGAACGGACGGTCTTTATTTCACAGCGTGTATCTCAACAGTTGATTTGATTTGTTGTTCGGGGATAATTCCCAGGCTGTCGCTGATTCAGCACAGCCACTAGGTTGGAGTGGTTGAGAAACTCCTCACCCCACCACTCACGGGGTAGAAGTACGAAAAGATGGAGACGAAATACCCTGAGGATGGTCACTGCCAGAGTGTTTTACGTCCTCAGGGGGTCATTAACGTCCCCCTTTAGTTGTAATAATTCAGTGAAGCCGGCAGCGCCATTTAACGTGGTCAGCCACCCACGATGTAGTGAGCCGAGAAATTAATCTCTGGAAAAGTTTCGACCTCTTGCTGTGACCCTTGGCACCAAGTGTCGGGTGCTTAACCGCTAGGCCACCGAAGCTCACTAGTTGGTGGCGGCATCGTTTTATAACCTTGGCCGTTTAAGGTCATCGTATGCGTTTGATAAATATTTCCTCCGCGAGATGGGGTATACCCTCCACAAGGGTCCTGATGGTGTTGTTCACTATATCTTTCCAAGCATTCACCGCAGTTTGGCCGAAATTAGTAATAATAATAATTAAAAAAAAAAAAAAACTTCTATAATGCTAATATAATCGAAAAGGATCGAGCTCATTGACACATCCAGCAAAGGAGTTGGGCAATCTCGTAGTCACGGAACAATGGAAACTTCATCAATTAATAATCGGATGGACAGTGGACAACCTGGAAGGGATAAGCAATTCTAAAAAGGTTAGTTTTCAATGATAATTAATGATGACGATTGGTGTTTTACGGCCACTTTCGTGCACGTGGTAGGCTAAATGGGCCGAGCGACATCCGAAGGTAATGAAGCGAAGTCAAAGATGAAACGCCATTTATATATGCCCGCGCCGAGATTCGAACACGGGTGGTAGTGATCTGGGATCTAACGCGCTACTAGTTAGACCATGGAGGCGCACCAGGTGGTGAGTTTTCAAATGTTGAAGGAAATAAACTATGCCATTTGAATAGCTGACTTGTTCAGGGAGTAAGTTCCGAATATTAGGGACAGCAATTGGAAATGCGCGAGTGCCATCATGAGTGGTAACACTGGGAAGAGACGATAAGTGAAAACGATAAAGATTGTGTACAGTGTCTGATGGTGTTATGCAATGAATAAGGATGAGCTTAGGGAAGAAACGAGCAAGTTTTCCGCGTTGTCTGGATGTATCTATAATGATGAAATCTGTTTTCTTGGAATGAAGCCAAGTCTATTGTTTGTCATCCATCCAGAAATATCACTAAGACAGTCACCTAGCTGTGTAAAAGAAATATATGTGTCTGCTGTAGATAAATATATGCGTACTTGGGTGTCATCTACAAATAAATGATTGGACTAATTTGTGGCTGTGAATAAGAGAGCTTATTGGTGTGGCATACAGAGTACTTGTACTTGCGTGGCTAAATCCTCTTAAGATTAAGAAACTATTTACTTTAACTTAAAATATGAATTATTTATTTGGTGCGCTGCGTTTTAAAGTTTGTTGCCCTTTTCATAACACATGCTTGTTAATGTATATTGTTGTTAATAATCTACTTTTGTTATGTTTATGTTCATGATAGTTTCGCCATCGTATTGTTCAGTGTTATACTATGATCAAATCTTTGACGATCGCTGGGTCTGGGTTTGGTTGAGATTGTGGATATCACTGGAGTGATTTATATATGCACTTAATTAATTTTCGAACCTAAATGTATCAGTTTTCCCCTGAATATCTGCAATAGGTTGCATTCAGCGCCTTGACATGCAAACACAAAACAATAAAAAACAAAGTATAATTTGCTACTTTACTTTTATTCAGTTTGTCTTACATTTTACTGCAAAGCCATAGAGCGATGTATGTATGTGTGTGTGTGTGTATAACAAATTACCGTGAATATATATATATATATATATATATATATATGGGGGTGCATGCGTGCGTGCTGTGTGCGTGTGTGTGGGGGGGGGTGTTCAGCTAACTGTGTTAATAATGAATTCGCATGACTTAGACAAATCCCTTAAAGCTTTACTCCTGTAATACGTGGTGGACAAACGACACGTATGTCTAACTTTGGGATATCTGATGCGTCCCTGCATGATCTGAAATAAAATAAACTGTATTATTTAGCTATTTAAAGAGCAATAGTTTTATTCCAAGGCGATGCTCAGAAGGTTTGTGCTTTAATATTCGATTAATCTCAATCGGCATTAATACTTACATTGCAGGTGTGCCTGGGCCACCTACAAGAAAAATCGAAAAACCTTTTGATATAATAATTAAGGTTTTGCTAAAGAGTATCTATGCTTAAAGGAAATATCTGAGTAAGTGTGTATGGATGATATAGGATATATATATATATATATATATATATATATATGTGTGTGTGTGTGTTTATATATATACACACACATATATATATATAGAGAGAGAGAATTATAATTTATATAATTTGCTCATTTAAGAATTATTTATTTTCTCTCATCTACATACCTGGGCGACCTGGATAACATCCTGCTGAACCTGGTAAACAAATTGAAATCATTGCCAATTAATATTTGTATTAGAAAAGAATAAACTAAAAAAGAATGATTTATTGTCGGATAATATAAAATGAAATAAATTGAATGTGTACCGCTGTTAGTCAGCAAGATAATCCGGCTAATTATAATATTTAATGAATAACTGAGCCTTCATCACAATCAATATGAAAATATTTTCCCGAATATTTTCTTCAGGTGTTTATTTATTATTCGTAACAACGAAAAATAATCTTTCGGCGAAATGTTTGGCATAAATAACAAACAATATTATATAAATCGATATCTCTTGTATGTCGAAGGTTTCGTTCCATAATCTTACCTGGTCCACCGCCTGGAGGACCTGGAAATCAACATTTGCAATAGAAGTAGCAGAAAATAATTTAGTAGTAGGTTAATTAGTATTCAGAACGAAATATATGCAACTAAATGAAATTTTAAGAGCTGTTTGTTCGCATAAATCATTAGAATAATCGATCAGAGTTACCTGATGGAATTCCTGGAAGACCTAAAAATCAAAATAATAACGCCAATATTGTTTGTCAGTTTGGTATATTTCGTACTTTGGTATTTAAAGCGATATATCATAACGTTATTCTATATTTTTTTACTTTATCTTACCTGGTCGTCCACCGCCTGGTTTACCTGGAAAGAGAGATTGGACAGAATATGAAATATGATCATAATGATGATGCAATGATGTTTCATAATGTCAGAGTGACATAAATTGAATAACTAACACTTAAATTGGAACTATCCACTATCATTTTAGTTAGTTAGAATTAAATAAGCGAAACATACCAGATGAACCTCCCCCCGGTGCGGCTACGGAGAAAACATATTTCAGGATGTAATTAGATTTTTGTTGCCGTTGTGATCGTTAAGGTGGGGGAACATTTTATTTTCGGATGTATAAACTGTGCTTGGCATTGGCTGTACTTATCCGGTCCGCATGGTCTGCAACAGCACGCCTCTTGGCAGTTAAGGGTGTCGCCATAACACTTATAGATGGTATTATAAGATCCTACTCCACATGTTTTCGAGCAAGCTCCGATTTGCAGGCGGCGACAGTTCTTGTTATTACGTACACTATCACAGGCTGAAAGATCAAAGAAAACCAAAACAGGTCGCAATGAGATGGAGGGGATATTTACGGAGCTTGGTATGGCTTGGACAACTAAGTTCGGTAATCATTCAGCCAGTAATATGATGATCTTACAGGTGTCGCAGTCCTGTATGTTACATGGTGAGGTGCGTGCGTATGTCCCCTTTCCATGACTTCCGTTTCGACAGTCAAAGGTCGTTTTCTGCCAACCACCGCCGCATGGTTCGGAGCAATCCCCTAGGCTTATTAGTGCACAATCGCCCATCGTTATCTCATTGCAGTCGACATCTACGAATTAAAGTTTATATCATGGATGAATATTGCTGATTTAGCAAATACCAGTAATGCTAACCTCGTCGAACGAAGTGTTACTTTTGATAAGCCCAGCAGAATGTTGTCCACTTTCGACTCCAATCTGAACACGTTTCGTTATATGTTTCCGATACTGTAGCATAATAACGGTATTTTCAATAAAATCTGTGGACAGTAACAGAACTGCTAAACTATTTCTCTCACATGTAATTATCTTTGCTGTCCCATGCTATTGCATTATGTCTACTACTTCATAATGCAGCTGATAATCATAGCTCAATTAAATATTTTAGCCAATCCATCGGTTTTAGTTTAGCCAATAAGAATGTCAACATTTCTATAAGTATCAGTCGCGTATCACGATGCTCATAGATTATCTTACACGTATGTTTATACAGGTTTAAGATTAATAAATTAAATGATTAATTTAATCAGTTAAATAAATATTCTAACAAAATGCCACTGTTACGATTGTAGCCAAATCGTTCAGTGTAGATTTACTTACAGAACACGATGGACCGTTGCTCTGAAACAATACAGTTGAATGATTAAAGAGGCTTACAATTCATCAAAATGCTAATTATTTAGGAATAAATTGAAGCAGCTCATTTGCAAACGTTATGCTAATTAAATATATAAATATGACCTGTAATATGACCTGTTAAAAGACATGAAAGTAAAAATAGGAAATCATGATTAAAAATTTATAATAATGAGAATACTGGAATACATTTTTTAGTGCCTCTGAATCTAACTATTATTTTCATTCATTCACAGTTAAAATTAATTTACGAAATACTGGTGCCAATGAATTTTCTGACAAAGAATATTTATACTTCGGGCTAAACAATTTTTTTTACTTAATAGTAGATTGCGCATACCGATTCCGCACCCAAATTGGCCTGTAAAAGAATTCACAAATAACAACCAAGAATTATAGTTAAAAAGATAGTTAAAGATTAAATACACATGACCAAAAATATTTACTACCCTGGGTGTCATTTTGCTCATTAATAGGTTAATACAAGTATCGTATAACCTGCCAAAAATATATTTAAAAAAAAACTGAATATAAATTTAATTTTAAGACCTTATCGAGTTGTAAGCTATTATTACTAATATTTTATTACGAATGTAGGGAACAATACTGATAACGTTTCTCGAATTTAATAACTTAATGGATTTGATAGTATTATGAACCGAGCTTAGGATATTTTTATTTGCTGTAACCAAATTACCCAGATACGTTCTTCGCTATCTGTATATACATATTTAAAATATATTTTAACATATACGGTTAAGATGTTCCCTTTTCTGTGCGTGGAGACTGTATGTTTCCAGGTCCATGCGTTCTAAGAAAAGTTGATCTAGAGCTGTATATTCCGTGCACTATTTGCGTCTTTGGAGGCACGCCGTTTAGATGTGTGGCCTGGTTATCCAGCATTTAAATGACTGTAGCAGACACAGTACGCTCTTAAAGCATGTACTCCTGACTCAGGAATAGAAACACTGCATCGCATCTCGAGCGGTGGCATTGGACACAGCTCGTGTGGTTGGTGTGTTTTATATAACAAGTTTAGTTGTATATATAATTCACCTTAGTTGTTTGTGGGAATAGAATTATCTTTCCTAGGTCCAGTTATGTCCAGTCTGTACTATGACATTCAAGGCTAACTTTAGTCTCCTTGTCATTAATAAAACCCTATATTATAATTATAGTTTGTATAGCAGACATTAGGTCTGATTTGAAAATGTTAATATATAGAAGGGCAATTCTGCCATAACGGTCTGCTAAAGCGCCGATGTAATAGTGACGAGTAGGTCATAGTATTTATTGGATTTGTATGTTTATGAGGTATTTGACCCTCCAGCAAATATCACAAGGCATATTATGCTGCTGTTGAGAAAGTTCCGTTTTCTATGCGTGGAGACCATATTTCCCGGTCCCTGCATTCAAGAAAAGTTGATCTAGAGCTATATATTCCGTGCACTATTTGCGTCTTTGGAGGCACGCCGTTTAGATGTTTGGCCTGGTTATCCAGCATTTAAATGACTGTAGCAGGCACAGTACGCTCTTAAAGCATTATAAGTACTCCTGACTCAGGAATAGAAACACTGCATCGCATCTCGAGCGGTGGCATTGGACACAGCTCGCCCGGTTGGTGGGTTTTATATAACAACTTATATAATTCACATTGGTTGTATGTGGGAATAGAATTATCTTTCCTAGGTCCAGTTATGTCCAGTTTGTACTATGAGATTCAAGATTAGCTCTAATCTGCTTGTCATAAATAACATATAAGAACTACAATAGCAGACGTTAGGTCAGGTTTGAAAATGATAGCATAGTTCAAACAGTACGGGAGCTATGGCGCGCTATTACGGTCTGCTTCAGCGCAGATGTCAATCTTTTAATAGCAATTAAGATAAACAGTTTTAATAGTAGTCGCTTCATGACGCCTGCCCGTTGTAAAAACTGATCTTTGAAGACAGTGACAATTGGATTATATGGTTTATATAGTATTGCTTTGAAGAAAGATAAAGCAATTAAAAAATAGCTATAAATAGGGCTGCTTAGATAATTAATCTAAACATTCTCACTACTGCCGTGATCTGACTTGGGTGTTCTACTCCCAAACTCCACGGCTGTAGGTGATTCGCTTTTTGTTTTTGCTTGGCGGCTTAGGGACTGATGAGACATTACACATGTCTCAGCAAGAAAAGTCGCCACTCTGGATTCAGTCCCATGAAGAAACGTCCAGAGTTTGAATTCACGGTTCGAGATTCTCTGTGCCTGTGCCTTATTATACACAGCTAAAAACACACACACACATAATAATTTATTATTATTATTATTATTATTTTCGAATACAGTCACCCATCATTCTTATATTTTTAAATGTGAATTTACTTTGCTCACAAATATAAACAGGCCCGGAGACAACTACGTAAATTGAATGCCAAGTTCATCGTAAATCGCAGAATAAAATAGTATTTCGCTGTTTATTTGTTTGTTGGTTAACAAAACACCCATAGAGACGAACAATCAAACCTTACCTTCTGCCGCTACGCATCCTGCAGCAAGAAAGAGCGCGATCGCTGGAAGCAAATACATTTTTCGAAGTCGATTTCTGGTCGCCTATTTTCGAATTAGCGTCAGACTGTGAGCGGGTTGGCGTATTTAAGCTGTTTTCGTGACATTTAAAGGTTAGACTTAGGTTGGTGTTTTTGGCGAAATCACGTCAAAACGCACACGGAGTGATGCACTTAGCTTTTTGGCATTTCTTGCCAAAAAATAATCGTCTCGTTCGTATCGGCTTATCGAATATGCATGCCGTTGAGTTTACGCCTATCGATCATTAGCATCGATCGTCTCAGTTTATTTTTCACTCGATATCTCTTGATGCCGCGTTCAACGTCGTACAATGGCGTACTTCCTACTGGTCAGTATGCGGCCTGGGATGTCAACCTATAAGAATCGCCCCGTTGGGCTGACGGTCAAGTACCTGGCATTTGCAATCGCTACGATCAATAGGTGATAATGTTTCACAAGATAAATAGTTCGGCTCAGAAACATCTGGGCCGCTGCCCATGTTCAGTGGAGTTGAAGAAGTCTGTTAAGAACCCCCACCCCAAGGAAGTAAACGTATTGAAGAACTGGTTATCCAACGCGTATTTTAGTTCAATCGTTTTTTATTTGCTAGCCGACGCGCTTTAGTCGCTTAAACGTATTATTTTATAACCAAAGCGGGAATACGTACTTCTTATATCCCGTCAGATATCCTTATTTCCCGATGATGTCAATTGAAACAATAAAAATACTTAAGTATTCTGAACTGCGCATCAAACAGAAGTTTCCTATGCAACATCAGTATCTTGTCAATGAACACTACTAATTCAGCTGTGACTGTAAGGATCAATGGGTCAATGCTTCTTTCAAACTTAAAAAACAGAGAGCTGCTTTCAATTCCTTTATTGAAAAATATTACTATGTTACTTCTAGACAACTTGCCTGGAAATCTGAGGAATATTGAAGTAGTGGCCATTTAAACCAAATATTTAAACCAAGATGTATATAGGTTAAAATATCTGCCAGATTTGCTGACAATAAGGGCGTGAACATAAACTAGTATGAATGTTAATGTGTGCATATTCATGTTTATTTTTGTGCATATATATATATATATATATATATATATATATATTAATGCATGTTTACATAGCGCCAGAACCAGGTAACCTTATGCCTGACTCATACCCGTTTCCACAAAGTACACATTTCAACTCCCAAGGAAGCATACAACGCATGTTGCCATTATAGGCGCAAAGCGTTACTCAAACGCATAGCCAGCACACGTCCTGTCAGGTACTCATTTTTGTTACGGATGAGTGAACCAGTCGCCGCTTGACGACATTGCAGCTCACGGAGCCCCGAACCCGCGACCGTTCGACTACGAGTGGTACGCTCTAACTAACTGCGCTATCACGGTCCGGTTATCTATAAAACAAACGTCCTAGTTAGCACCATGATGGTGGAGACAACGGCGAGCATTTACGATGCCTAAGGTCGTAATAAATCGTATTTGCGCCGTGAAAACTGGCACGACATAAACCAAACAAAAGATGGCGCCAATAATATCGATATCCTCGGTAGAAAGATGACCTATTTGATCGTTGTAAATGGCGGTAATATTTGTGTTGGTGCCAAAACAAGTGCCGACTAAAGGTCAATGATATCCCGAAAAATTCCTTCGGGTATTGCGTCAGAATGATGCGTTACAATTAAATGCCAGCTCTAAGCTTGGCCGGCGCATCCGTGGTCTAGTTGGTAGCGCGTTGGACCACTGATCACTACCACCTGAGTTCGAATCTCGGCGTGGGCATATCTGTAGGGTGTTTCATCTTTGACTTTACGTTTGGAGGTCGTTCGGCCCATTTAGCCTACCTCGTTCGCAGGATTGGCCGTTAAACACCAATCGTTGTCTTCTTCTAAGCTTGTCTAGTGGTGGTATGTAAACATGCTAAAACGTCGCCATTTATTGTACCTTGTCGATGTGATTTACAGCTTTACACCTGGACCACTTCTTGCCGGATATTGCTATATGCCGCAGAAACGAGTGCGTCACATATAATTCCCTCTGTACTCTAAACATGTTTCGCATAAGAAACGCATTCGGGGTTGAAATGTTGCCGTAATTCCCATGGAAATTTCTTTAACTATGAGATTGGCGGAAATATTAAATACAATCTGCAGCCATTTTAATTTGATACTTCAAATACCGGCTCTCTTTCTCTCTCTTTATTGAGAACGGCTTTGTTATGACATCTGCACACACACAACACACACTCGCACCAAAGCACACACACACACAATATATATATATGATTTTCGATTAGATATATGTATGTGATAATATGCAGCAATAGATCAGTTGTGCAAGATAACCTATTTTCGGCCGCATTTTGTTATCTGATATGAAAGAGCAGGACACTTATTCTGTTTTCATAATTTTAGTAAAAAATAACTATCAAATATTAGAAAATACTTCGGCCATCAGTCCATCGAATGAAGAATTAATGTTGACAATCTGATTTATATAATTAATTTCATGTTGAGAAAATTATTTAATATAGTTATGCTCATTAATTATCAATCCGGCTTCGTGTCGATTTTAAACATCTTGAAGAGACAAAAATAGTTGAGGCAGCCAATTTCCGAAGTATGCGCTCATCTACGATATTAACGGAATCGGGCAATCCCCAACGTGTACGGAATGTATCTAGAATATCGAAATTAACTCCCACATCTGTTGCCCGAAGTCAATCAGAAAATGGAGATATTGCGATTGGCTTTTTTGCGATTCCATCTATGTGCACATACACCAACACCCACACACCGATACACCAACACAACCCAAAAGTCAGAAAAGAACATTGGGAGATTGTTAAAACTGAAACATCATTAGGCAGCTTCACCTGTCAAAAAGCAGGTCAGGTACACCTAACTTTTGTTTAGAACCAAGTCCAAATAATCTCTTGGGAAACACTGTTGCATCATTTCAATAGATTTCTGAATTTACCCACACCCAAAGTTATGCCTTTGACACGTCCAGAGTTAGCACAGATCTATATTAACAACCAGTTTGCTCGCTTCCAAACAACCACCCTGCATATAATATAAATCTGTGGTCACCCAAAACGTGGCTGGCAAAAAACAAGCAAAAGAAATAATGTGAAACTTAGCAACAATACCATTTTAACCTACATTCATACCCTCTTTGGAGATCCCAGTGTTGCTCTCCTATCTAAAACTTCCCCCCACCCAACAGTTTTTTTTTGACTGGGTCCTGACAAAGAAGATCATTTATGACACTCCGTTTTCTCAATCTCTCTAAATCCAACCCTAACTTTTGGTTGTGGTTTGGTTTTGGTTTTGTTGTTCGGGGAGAATCCCCAGGCTGTCGCTTATTCGGCACAGCCTCTATGTTGGAGTGGTTGAGAAACCTCCTCCCCCACCACTCACAGGGGAGCAGTACGGAAAGATGGAACCGAAATACCCTGAGGGTGGTCACTGCCAGAGTGTTTTACGTCCTCAGGGGGTTTTTAACGTCCCCCTTTATTTTAAATAATTAGTGGAGACGGCAGCGCCATTTAACGTGGCCAGCCACCCACGATGTAGTGAGCCGAGAAATTAATCCCTGGAAAAGTTTCGACCTCTTATGGGGTTCGAACCTGCGACCGTTGACACCAAGTGCCAGGTGCTTAACCGCTAGGCCACCAGAGCTCACTATTTGGTTGTGTGTAGGCGCGCGTGTTTATATATGTGCTGGCATCTATGCGTGCGTTAGTGTGCGCATGCCGAAGTCTGCACGCCGAAATGAGCTCATCCAAATATGAGTATCGAAGTGTGCACGTCGAAATTTGTGTTAATCACTCAAAGATGGACAGACTTCACCTAATGCACAAAGATCACATCAAAGGCGCATGTCAGACACGCACTGACATTGACAAACCCTGTAAAGGCACTTCAATACAACAGTCATATCAGGAACTACTGCATAACACACTGACTAAACACCACATTCAGCTAGGACCCAAATGAAGCACCTACCGACCTGCTGGATTATATGAACATTTCAGCAGCATAGAAGGTCGGAGAGCTCAAACGAAGGAACAGCACACAACATACAG
Organism: Paralvinella palmiformis; assembly: GCA_025642065.1. Classification (NCBI taxonomy): domain Eukaryota; kingdom Metazoa; phylum Annelida; class Polychaeta; order Terebellida; family Alvinellidae; genus Paralvinella; species Paralvinella palmiformis. Next base: position 11,359 of record JAODUP010002384.1, read on the forward strand.
CGGGTCCAACAGTCAGCGAGCTGTCGGAACACCAAAGGTCACCGAGGCTTAAGATCTACCAACATAGCAAAAGTAAAGACCGTGCTACCCTTCCGAAAGGGCGCAACAACATCTTGTGGCTCATATCCAAAAGGTTAAAGGAAGTTGCAGTGGAAGAGGCAGACGCTCTGGCAGACCAAATCACCTCAACCAATGACTGTCGTAAGATGATCCGTGCAGCAAAGCAGCTCCGTTCAAACAAAAACACCCCACCAATCATTATCCAAGACATCGATGACAGCCTCATGGGAATGGACAAAGTCAAAGCAGGAGTCAGACGACATCAACAGTGAGCTCTTCAATCACTCAAAAAATATTGTCTCCCACCCACTGGCCATAATCAGCAACTCATCATTTGAACATCACGTGCCCATAGAGAAACTAGGAGAAAAAATACCCATCATAGTTAGAATCTTGCCATTGGCATATCTGTTTTGGTAAGAATTGGCAGGACCTATCTGAAACATAAAGATACATTGCTTTCATATTAATAGTGAAGTGCCACATGGACAAATGCTGTACCATGAAATGAGACTCTT
>JAODUP010002386.1:0-17196 GCA_025642065.1 Paralvinella palmiformis
ACTCCTCTATTAGAAAATTCACCTCATCGTTATATCGCTTAAATAACGGGTGATATGTTAGTGTTCAGCGTATGCCCGGATAATTAAGTTCTTTAACAGATCTCATCACCAGTCACCTAAAACCCCACATGAAAACAGCAAGAATTTACTTGAGATAACAATCCTATCTTATATAACTGTTAAGTAAATGATTTCCTAAAGTTTATATCAAGACATTAGTAGGTAGTCAGATTAATGAATACATTTACCTTGAGCGAGACCTCAAGATATATTTGAACATTAATTCAGACAGTTTCATCTTCAACAGATTGTTGAAGTCAACGACTCCAACCACACGAGGTTTGTTAATAACATTATGCCTATTGTGTGACCCATCTGCTTTTACATCGCTATTGATAATTCCAGAAAAAGAAAAAACAAACAAAAAAAAAAAAACTCCCCAACACAAAAAAAAAAAAACCAATAGAGTAACAGCACTGGCTAGATGCTGTACATAATATGGACGGATTGACGGCACAGAGTAATGACTAGCAAATGCATTAATTTACAGTTGCTAGTTAGCAAGGTTATGGAGCTGTTGCTATATTTTATTAAGTTCACACAAAACAAAGGGACCTTGTATTTTCACTTGTTGTTGATTACGGGTAGTGTAACTCCAGTTAAGAATAATATTGACACCCAGGTTTGAATTAACAGGAACAACTTTGGTGACAAATCTTCATAAACAAAGATAAAGCTGGTGTCATTGTGAATTCTAATGAATATGACAAAAGCGACAGCCTGAATGATACTATTTTACAGAAGCTTAAACAAAATACAGCTAAAGGATATTGCGTCATAATCACATGCTTGTCAATCAATTACCCAATAATATTTTATTTCAAATGAATTTTGAATGGCATTAAATAAATACAAGTAAATGAAGCGACACTTTGAGATATATAGTTTGGTTTCTACAAATATTTAACATCTGCACAAGTATACAAATATAGGAAAAAGGGTTTACAAGTATATGTCTTACGCATGTCATTGGCAGACTACCACTAATTAAAATATATTAAATATATTATTTATTTAATAATATATTAATAATTAATTTTATTAATAATTTTAATAATTTTTTTATTTTAATATTTATATTATTTAAAATAAATTTTTATAATAAATAATAAATAATTTTATTTTTTTTAATATTTAATTATATATATTATATATATTATAAAAATTTATATATATATAAAATATATATATATATATATCGATTAATTTTAAAATTGTTAAAAGTGGAGTTGTTTATTGATAATTAAATAATTTGGGGAATTTCTTTTTAATATTTCAAGTTTATGCAGTCCATATTGATATGCTGATCTCCATAACATTGTGCAATACGTAAGATGAGAATGAAGAAGACTGTAGTATAATTATTTCAAATTATCGAGAGATATATATGTTTTGATATTGTGAATTTCATATGATCCACTGGATAACCTTTGACAATATGATTGATGTAGTCATCCCACCCAAGTCCATTGTCTATATAAATACCTAGGAATGTTGCATTATTGACCTTAATAGTTGTTTATTTTTATTTCGCAGTGTTATGGATGATATGTTATTGCTTGTGTTCTTTGGAGTAAACACAACATAATTTGTCTTTTGAATATTTAATAGTAATTTGTTTGCATAGATCTAGTCTGATAATGCTCTCATGTCATCGTTGTAATTCCTTTTGGTTTTGAGAATAGCAATATACTGTTGTATCGTCTGAAACTAAGCTGCATTTGAATATGTTAATGCATGTGGTACATCGTTTGTATAGTTAATGAATAGTCGAGACTTGAAAGCGCAGTTTGTTAGATCGTAGGACTCGTAGACGAAGGGTCGCGGGTTCGAATATCCGGGAGCTGCGATGTTGTCATGTGGCGACTGGTTCCCTCATCTATAAAAAAATGAGTACCTGACATTATAGCCATGTGTTTGAGTAACGCTTTGCGCCTATAATGGCAGCTTGCGTTGCATGCTCCCTTGGGAGTTGAGATGTGTGCTGGGTGGAAACAGGTCTGAGGTCAGGGATAATAATACTGTACAGCACCTCAGAGTTACCTGGTTCTGGCGCTATATAAAAATGCATTATTATATATTATTATAATAGGATTGGGCCAAGGACACTTCCCTGGGGAACCCCACAGGTGACGCTATGGCTGGCAGAGTTAATGTTATGATATGTTATAAATTTTCCCAACGCAAAATCCCGAATACCATAAAAATGTAGCTTATTTCAACCAAATATTGTGATCTATTGTGTCAAATGCCTGAAAGATCCAAAAATACTGCAAATGTGATGAGGTTACTTTCAAGTGAGGCCATAGAATGAGCAGATAATTTGGAGACTGCGTCAATATATCGAAAACCATATTAATTTTCATACAATATGTTCTGAGTTTAGAAATCTGTGGGAGTAAAGTTATAGGTCTGGAATTCTCAGATTTTTCTATCGATTTATAAATGGGTATAATTTTAGCAATTTTCATATTTGATGGAAACGTCCCTGTTTCCAATGATTTATTTATATAAATAATGATTAGATCACATAAAGATGGTTTTGAAAGTTTTTAATAGCTTCGAACTGACGCTATCACGACCAGAACCTTTATTAGATTTTAGCGATATTACGATCCGATTCGCCTCTTTTTGTTCTGTTGGTGACATAAACGTAGATCGTTTATAATATGTGTAGTTTATTTTACATATCAGTGAAATGATTTGTTTGGATTAGAAATTTTGTATGAAAACATTTTACCAATTTCAGATAAATATTCACAAAATTTGTATTTGAATCCTTGGTAAACTTGTTATCGATCTTAAATGAGTCTGATATTCCACTTTAGTAATTTTTCATTCCAATCAATGTTTTTCGTGTGTTCCGATTCTCTTTTTGTTATTCTTGTATTTGGAAAGCTCATTGGCAAACTAATTATGTTTGTTTATTCTTTTGATCCTGTTTAAATTATTTCAGTAATTAATAAAATTGATATATGTCTGACTTGATTTCGGCTTATCAAGACACTTTGTGTGCAATTTATGTCTAGCTTTTGTTGATTGTAACAACCATGCAGTCATCCTCGGTCGACTGAAAACATTTTTTTATGGAATTTCGATTTTTTTCACGGTGGCATATATGTCTAGCGAATTATGAATATGGCTTGTTAACATATAATTTGTTTGGTCTATATGCAAATCATATAAAAGTGACCGGTCGGTGTTATTCAAATGGTTAATGATACAGTTAACATTATTTTCATTAAAGGAACCCCCCCCCCCAAAAAATTTTTTAAATATGTAATGCTTAGAACGTAACCAAAAAGTCCACAATAATAATCACGAAAAAATAACCGGGGAAAAAATAAAATTACGGGGGCCCCCCAAAATTTAAAAACCTTGAACGGGGAAAATAAATGTGTGATGTACACATTTTGACTTATTTTGTTTTTTTTATTAGCTGTAATTTTTAAAATTTGAAATGAAGGTGGACTACCCCTTTTAAGTGGTCCAACTTTTGCGGGGATGTTTTTTTCCGCGTTGGTTTCCCCTAAATGTAAATATTGGGAGATGATCAGACAGTTAATATCATGACACCAATTCTTCGGTGTTTCACCTTCCCCACACACACACACACACACACACACACACACACACACACACACACACACACACACACACACAAAACACACACACATACACACCACCACCACCACACCCCACACACACGCCACACACACACACACACACACACATATTAGCAATAAGTGTAGCTGTGTTATGTATAATTCATTCACGTTGGATTGGTCATTGTTGGAACAAATCAAGAGGAAATAAAGGCACCAAGAAGATCGCCTATAATTCCATGATGGTCAATGTCCATGTAATTATTTGTTTTTATCAGCAACAATCATAGTGTTCCCACTAATAGCAAACAGCATGTGTAATATTTTATGATAACGCTGGAGGGAAATTTGAACATTTGTACCCGGAACTCGAAATATATCACCAATAATTAATTTGTACAAGTTTTGATCAATCTCAATGAAAACAGATTCGAATTCATTATTAATATTCAATTTGAGATCATCAAGCATTTTATATTGAAATGATTATCTGATGTACATAATAACCCCTCTTCATTTGCACCCAGTTCTATTGTTACTCACAAATTGGCAACCTGGTAGAAGAAACACATTTTGGTTTAAATCACCTAAGAAAGTCTCACGCAGTATAATAAACTCTATAATAATACTAACGTTATTTAAATTAGCAAGCATGGTTCTCATAATTACCAGGCAGGCTGTGAATATTTAGGTGAATAGCTGTGTATTGATAACTTAAATTTGATTTATATACATGTTAACAATTAATACGTGAATAAATACAATCGCTTGTATATGGCATGTTGCTCCAGAAAAAGTTAATACACTTGTTATGGGGGTTATTCACATAATATAATAAACAAAAACTAAATATGTATAATACCTGGTGCCATTGCAAAGTCCAAATATGTAATGGAAAAAGAGCGACCGGAGTGTATTTTGGATGATATGCATGATAAGTAATATAATATACTAATACTAATCCAGTCTAGTTCACAAACAAATTAGTTGAAAATGATGTAGTTGATTCATGGTTTTAATCCGCAACAGTTAGTTAAATGCGTATCTTAAAGAGGCAGGTATAATGAAATATCGAAATAAATCTACACAAAATGTAATCAAAGTTGTACTCTAACTTTTTAATTTTTGACCAATTCAATGCACAGCAAATTTGTTGACCTCAATATTAAATTTAGTATATACATAGATGTCAAGGAAAAAACAATGTATTATTTAGCTATAAATAATAGTGCACTTAGTGTACAGCTAATGTTTCCACACGGTTCCCCAGAGAATGAACAGATAAAGTACAATGATATTAATATTATCTGTTGATTCAAGTTATTGGTTTGCATTGCATGCCTAGAGACAGGGTTCATTTATGTGTCTTCAGATCTTCAATATTTCAAACATTTAATCCTGTGATATATTATTACGCGTGCCTCAAAGAACTGGACATTGTTTAGCAGTTCGTCAATTTCTCCTGTAATTTGCCATTATGTAGTATTATTACTTTGTTTTTAAGCTAAATCACTTCACTTCTTCTATATGGAGGTGGTGTAAATTGTCTCACGTGATCAACAAACTGCAATGTTGGTTAACGCGCTGAGGGCTTATACAAGCTTAATATTTCACTTAGAGAACAAGTTTGGACCAGAGACTAGTCGGACGTCTATGGATACAGCTAATATAGGTAGTATTTGTCTAGTTATTCGAAAAGAGAATAAAGCTGACGTCAGCATCTGTGGTGTCAAAATGTTATCTCCATATAGGTTTCTTTTAGACCAGATAAAATTACTGTAGAATTTAAACTGTGGTATCAGAGTAGTTATGCTATGTGGTATGTTTTTTATGTGCTTCCGCTTTTTGTACGTAGCATGCATGTAGCACCTTTCTGTGGGAGTGACATATTTGTCGCGTACGATGAGTAGACCAGACACATGCATATATATACGCAAACATGTATCAATATGTGGAGGTATGGAACATTTTATTTTTAGATTAATGTATGTATAGTTGTATTTGTATTTAGATTTATGGAGGTAGGTCTCGAAGGATGTTTAGATATGTTGATGCTCTTTGCCTGTTGCCTCTTTATATGTACCCGAAAACGTACATTGCTCATGCCAGACATCTTATCTACTTCCATCCAGATTCCTTATTACACCAATGTAAGAAAGTTATGTCGTTATTACAACATGTTTGAGTCTATTAGCTTTGTTATGTATAATGTAGAATCTATATTGTTGTCCTCTTATGTGGTCTAGCGAAACGACCTATTAATTCATACAATGCTGCTTGATGGATTTATACTCCTGGAGTCGTTTGTTACTCCGGCAGGCATCTCCATGGGTATTAAGATGCGGACAGAGGTTTTTCTCATATGATGAGTAATTAGATTACACTGATATAGGAAATTTGTTAAATGTATAGCTATTATAATCCCGACGTGTCATTCGCAGTATCGGAGATCTGCCTGAAATCCGCTGTTCTCGACCATGGGTCAAATAGATCAAGTGGATAGGCGCTTTAATTTAGATCCCACCACACCTAACTGCATATACTTAGGGACGCTAAATTAGGCGTGAATGAACGTTCCCTTAGTGATGAACTGATAACGTATGAAGATTAGCTGTCAGGTTCGAGTAAATCATAGGAATTTACTCAGGTTTGAGACGATATTTCGTTCTAGTCCAGTAATAAACCATTGTGCAGTATAGCTACTTTGTTTTTAATTTAGTTAAATCACTTCAGTGAGTCCATACTGAGTTAGTGTACATTATCTTGTGGTGAACAAACAACTGTAATGTCTGTTAACACGCTATGGGTATATAAAAGGCCTAACCTTTCACTTAGGTTAGAGAATAACATCGACGCCAGACTAATCGGACGAGTACCGATAAATATGGTTCATATAGGTAGGATTTATTTAGTTATTCGAACTCAGAATGATTTATATACAGGTTTCTTTTGGACTAGAGCAAATAACTGGTGAATGTAAACTGTGGTGTCAAAATATTTATGATATGTATGTAGCAAGTCACCTTTGACACATATGCACATGTTGTTTGCTGCGAGTTGTGGTATCAAATGGTATGTTTATTTACGTGTTTCCACATTTTGTACGTAGCCTGCATGTAGCCACTTTCAGGTGGGCGTGATATATTTGTCGTGTACAAAAAGCGAATGAGCTGGTTCCCACAGGTTGATGAGTAGACTATACACATGCATACGTATACGCATACATCTATCAATATGTGGAGGTATGGAACATTTTATTTTTAGATTAATGTATGTATACATTTATAGAGGTAGGTTTCGAAGGATGTTTAGATATGTTGATGCTCTTTGCCTGTTGCCTCTTTATATGTACCCTAAAACACACACACACACACACCCACACACGCATCATTGTTAACTAATTAGACTGAGTGGTGACATCAGTTCGAGGCATATATTGTAATGGCGGCTAAAGATGTTTCGAGATACTGGCAGAAATGTGTCGGACCATAGAGATACAACATTTCACAGATACATGAAACACATGCTAAAGGATAACAAAGTAATAAAATAGAGTAATATATTGTTAGATAAGGTAGTTTTGCTGATAATAGATCTCTTAATCTCCAATATAATGGAAGTGAGAAAAATATGGATAACTGAGAAATGTATTGTGAACATTTTATTATTTTAATTATAAATTTAAGAAAATCCAAAATGGTTCTCTGTCCCTTGTGAGCCACCATCCATGTGTCGGACCCTGATTGGTATGATGGTCTCTAGAATGATCAGATGCTTCTCGTGTGGAGAATGTTTGGTAGTCATTATAAAATGCTTTATCCACTTCATGAATGTGATATCATCAGTATCTGTCCAAACACTGATGGAACCAGAAGGAGCATTGGTCATTAGATCCTCTGCCATTCTTGTAAAAATAAACATAGGCGGGATGTATGAGCCAGGTGCACTATTGGTACACAGCATAGTTACACGTTTTCTTCTCTCCCCACTTTTCATATATCCAACGTCTCTTGCACCTTTGCTGGCCACGATTTTTGACCTCGCCACCAGTCCTTGCCAGCATGTTTGGTGCTTGTGTTAAAGTGATGTATTTCCTCCAGTTTCTCCAGCAAAATCAAATGCCAGCCACCTGGTGTCCATAGAAGTGAAGCAAAACAAGGTTGTTTCCATAGTATTTATATGTTTACCTAGTATATATTCTCGTACTATTCCAAATCTGGCTTAAACGACCAAGATATCCAGGAGTCTGCACCTTGCCGTCTCTGTGTCGCCGAAGGGTCTTTGCTTCCATCTTTGCTGCTATATTCTGTCCGATGTCTGAACTTATCGCTGATAGGGCCTCTCTGATTGCATCACGGCCGTATGATCACCTTTGGCTCTTTCGTTTGTAAATTATTGGCATATTTCTGTCCCTGAAATGGGTAGAATAAATGTTATTCTAATGCAAATAATTTATAATATTCAATATAAAAGCAAAGTAATGAGCTCACATTTTTATATGTGTTATTGCTTATTTAATAACAAATACAAATCATCATAATTTATCCATATTTAAGTGATCGTTTGCTGTTTAAGGAATCCTAACATTAGACCATGTCGATAAACAAGATTAAAATGAATTAGTAAGCATTACAGTTAAAATGTGCGATTCTGAACATGTTCGTGCATCATGAGATTTTTCAAGGTTACATTTATATGCACAAAGTTTAACTTTCTTACATTCTTACTATAAAAATCTATATTTTTTGTAGTTCTATAATTAGATCATAAACATTGGCATTAAACATTTCTTCGGCAATATGATTCTGACAAGAGTCGCACTATTCTTGGCCTGATAATCAATTATTTATATTTATGTCTAGTCTTGCAACAACTGTAGCACTGGACAGGGGGATGATGACGACAGCTATCCGTATCGTGGTGTGGCTCGACGCAATACCTACAGCGTGATTAGCTGTTATTGACCCTTTGTAGTGTTCGAGTGCATGAAATACCTTGGTCTTGGGGTCCTGATATATACCTCGATGTCTTTCTAGCGTCAGTTCTCGTCATCTCAGATGTAGATTTAGTGGTTGGAGGTTGTCCTCTGGATTTCGTTAATTTACTAGTTCTAAAAGTTGCCACGTTATTAGGGGTTTCGTTACCATCAGCTTCAATTTGGTAGCCAACTTGTTCTTATCTTTCAGTGTCAGATGAATGTGGTCATCTCGATAATAACCCTCATTGAGTGTACCAACAGATAGTTTTAGGAATAAGTCAGCACAAAACATTTAAGAGCTGCATTGACAGTGTCTATGCATTTCTGCAAATCTGTATCACCTTGCGGACACACGCTAGACATAGTTATCATGTTGGCTTTGCATTTTTCAGCGTTAATGATGACCTTAAAATCACTAACTACTGCATTAAAAACCTTGGTATCGGAACAATTTTCCCCCCCCCCCACTATCACAAGTCTATCATAACTCTTATCTGGAAGTGTCTCTACTTCGTCAGTCAAACTGATCACCTTAGCACCAGGCAGTCACTTAACAGCGGTGTGTGTAAGTGTATTCTGATCAGGACGATTACAATGCTTGATCGATTAGCATAGTACAAGGGTGGGGGACTTGTTACGAAATGCATTACATTTATTCAGACTCCACTTAGTGAAGAGTTCGGTATTATGTGACACTAGGTCTTTAACAGTTTTAACCATGGAAACAGACAACAACTAAAAACCAGATGAATTGAGCTCTATGGGCTTGGGTGCTAAGGAAAGCATGGTAATTAGATATAGAAGGTCTCCAGATAAAAGAGTTTGATAGGCAATGGCGCAGAGATTGATGTGATGCTAGATTGACCAGGGAACAAGTGAAGATAATTTAGAAGTAGGACAGAATGGAAAACCGAGGAGACCGTGTGACATCCTAGCTAAGCAGTTCTGAATACACTGAAGTTTTAAAATATCCTTAGATGAAATGCTGGAAGGAAGAGAGTTGTAGTACACAAGCCTACTATTAATGAATACTGTAGCAATGGTGTTGGTGACTGAAAAAGAAAAATAGCGCCGAATACGGCGAAGGTCAATAATTTGATAGAAGCAGGAGCGACATTTCAGAAAAATAAGTTCTCTGAATATAAAATCGCTATCAAACGTAACACAAACATTACATGGAGTGTTTGATGGTGTGATGCTATGAGTAAGGATGTTCGTAGGGAGGAAACGAGTAAGTTTGCTGTGTTGTCTTGATGTATCTATAATGATGAAATATGTTTTCTTGGCATTCAGCCTAAGTTTTGTTGTTTGTCATCCAGCTAAATGTATCACTGAGACAGTTACAAGTTGTTTAAGAGAAAGATCAATGTCTGATGTAGATAAACATATGTATAGTTGGGCATCATCTGCCTATAAATGAGGTATAATTTCTGGCTGTGAGTAAGTGAGCTTAGTGGTGTTGTATACAGAGTAAACATTAGTGGTCCAAGAACAGAGCCTTGGGGAACACAGCAAAATAGAGGAGCTGCATTTAAAAACATTTTTTTATTGATTGAAATTATTTATTAAGAATGAGCGGATACAGGTAAGTGCGGTATCTAATATGCCATACCAAAAAGAGAGGCGATCTAGAGAGATCGAATAATCGATGGTGTCAAAAGCTCAAGATAAATCTAAAAGTGTTACTGCTGTTACATTTCATGTGTCCATGTTTAGCGCTATGTTGTTATGAACTTTTAGTAGAGCGGTTTCAGTAGAGTGAAATTGTTAGTAAGCAGACTGAAAAAACATTAGTAATGTGATTACTGTTTAAGTGAACATTCAAACGACAGGATATTGCTTTTTCTAATACTTTAGATATGAATGATGGAATAGGTCTATTACTGTTTAGATTATTTGATGGTAAATAGGTTGTCTTAAGAAGAGGGATTAAATGGACACGTTTACAATGAGAAGGGAACACTTAGGAGCTAAGTGATAAATGTATTAGGTTAGTAATTTGAACAGTTATTGTGTGAAGTTAAATTTGTAGCAGAAATATAGGAATTGGATCAAGTTCACAGGACTTTTTAGGGGATGATAATATCAGCTTATCAACTTCAGTAAGTGAGACTTGTTTAAACATCATGCAAAGGTGATGTACAACTGGAAAGAAGCATGGATTTGGTTGATCTTATCCTTGAAATGTTTGGAAAAAGAATTGCAGAGTGAATAAGTGGAATCGTGAGCGGGCAAAAACAGAAGCTTTACTATGGAGTGTCCTATTTATACTCTTCTAGATTTGAAGATAATTCTCAGAGTTATTGGAGATCAGGTTCCTATAAAAGTCAGATTTAGCTTTATTCATGAGTCTATTGCAGAAATAGCACTGTTTAGTTTATCTAGACCTGTTAAGTTGTATGCGTGATTTCCTCCATATGCGTTCTAAATATCGGCGACTCACTTTGGCACTGATAATTTCAGGGGACATCCATGGTGAAAGTGGTTGAATGTTTATGGATTTGATCTGACAGGTGCGTGTTGGTCAAGTAAGGTTTTAAATGTAGTGTTGTAATGTTCACATAATTGTGATAAGTCAGCTTTAGGGTTGGTGGTAAGTTCATATTTTACTATGTCACCTTTAAATACAAGAGTCACTTGAGTCAACTTAATTATGCTTACATTTAAATTTTGATATGACAGTAAACCGATCCGATAAACCACCTGTGGCAGTTATTATGTCGAAATAACCCGGTTCAGACTGGCTTACAAGTAAATCAAGTCAGTGACCCTGAATGTGTGTACATAAAGAAACGTATTGTATTAAGTCAAAACTTGCTAAGACGTAATTAAATGTGGATGTAGCAGTATATTATGTATCTAATTGAAGCCAAGTATCAGTGAAATAGAGAATATACCATTTCTTAGCTATTACCAAGTCTGTGATACTGGCTGATTTATTATGGACGGACCTAGCGTACCTGGTAGCTAAGGGGATATTTTGCATGATAGGAGGGCATAGATTCATATGTATATCACCTGCTGGTGATATACAAATAACAAGAAACATAATCATTCTGATTTCTGACTACCTTCATGTTATGTCCGAAGTTTAAGCCACTCAGCACTTTAACTGTTTGTTTATATATGATATTGTCACATTTCTCATATGGGTGAAGTAATCCACAGCTCCAACAAAATAACCTAACGTTGTACAAATAACATTATTTCAGTAGTAGTTGTATTTGTGATTGTATTAGGTCATTGATACAATGGTGTTCCCCGTTGTTATATTATATAATATATTATCAAGCAATCAGCTGTAGCGTTGAATAAAAACACTGAATATGAAAAGGACTATTAATTATCGGAACATGCATGTTATATATATTTTACATAATAATCAGAAGGTTGGGGCCCTTATATCAGTATGTTGTTCACATGTTCAATCATTGAAGACTAAAACCATTCCCATGCCTGATTATATTATATTACAAGGTACTGCTGAATTAAAGCTCATTGAAACGTGGCTTGGAACTGACACTGATCAGGTCCCTATAAATGATTTGTTTACGACAGAGTTTAATCATAGTCCCCGTAAAATAATAATAATAATAATAATAATAATAATAATAATAATGTATATTTAATACATAGCCATTCAAAGGCACGGCATAAATAATATGTAATATAATAATATCCAAATAATATGTCTGTAAAACCCCTGTAAGTGATTTAAAAGATATCAATTATTTATCTGTGAAAGCGACCTTGAACATGTGTGTTTTTATTGGCAGACGTAGTTGTGGTATTGACATAGAGTATAAATTTGGACTGTATGTTACGACGAGTCAATAAGAAATAACAGAGAAATATACACATAGTTTTGAAAACATAGACTTCACCATAAATATAGGAAAGGCTAAAGTTACGTTTTCTATTAAATATCGTCCCCTTCTTTCAATACAAATGGCGTTAATAACTTATTATTCTTTGATGAATAGTCTATATACTTAGATAACCTAGCTACTATTCCATATCATATTCTTACATTTGGTGATTTAACATTTTCATACGGATAATAAGTTTGATGTTGAAACACACATACAAGGCCAAATATTAGATTTAGTAATCTCTAGAGATTCGAGCTCCACCATAGTAGGAGCTTCTTCTGTATAAGACACCTATCCCAGTAGCAACATATGGCTGTATAGTTTGTAATTAACATAGTCAAACCTGATTGGATACGAAGAAAATTCACACACAGAAAATAATCATGGCATAAATATTCAAGACTTTATCGAGGATTTACAGTCGTCTCAACATCCGAGTGAATGTGAGGGAACAGTTAATCAGCTGGTAGAAGTCTATAATAAAGGCATTCAAAGTATCATTACTCACCAAGTTCCACTTGTTCCCCCTTAGTAAGAAAGTTCGGAGGAAAGCAGAAAGAAGCTGACATCTATCTTACTTACTTAGCTTTGAAATATGTAGGAATAGACTATTTTTCAAGGAGAAAAGCGTTTCTATTCCCAAAGATAGAACAATGCGGAACACATACTAATAAACTATTTAAATTAACAAAGAACTTCGGGGGATTAATGTTAATGTAAATCTTCCATAGTTAGCATCTGCTGAACTCCAGGCAGATAAATCCAGCCGCATTGTCATGAGGAAAATAACAATCATCACGAATGATATTATTTCTGATTCATCAAATAATACCCCCTCTGTTGCCATGGATAGGGTATTACGCTTAATGAGACATCTTCGTACACGTCATTTGACTAAAATCTACTGTCTACCTGGCCTTTGAAGGAATATGTATACCAGCGTCTGCCACTAATAAAGGCCAGTATCAATAGGTCAAAGGCTGAGTTAGTAAGGCCACTGTGTGCGAAAGTAGCCACGGATAATAATCTATACAGAATTATCGTTCCATATCTAACATCCTTTCATATCCAGGTAGTAGCAATGCAATAGAAGAACACTTTGAGAACAATGACCTCCTAAACAGGTATCAGTCTGCCTATCGTAAAGATCATTCAACATAAACTGTTTTCTTGAAAGTGCAATATTAACATTGCTGAGCCTCTTGACGAAGGTTCCATGACTCCATTAATTATGCCTGATTTATCTGCAGCTTTTAATGTAATCAATCATCCGATACTGATGAAGCGCTTAGAATATTTATTTGGGACCAAGAAGAAGACCTTAACTTGTGCAAAGTCGTACCTTGCTGACAGAACTCAATGTGTTTAAACCTGCGAATAAAAAATCACCATATATAGCTCTTCATATTGTTGTAGCACAAGGATCCATTTTAGGCCCAAATAATTACAGTATGCATACCAAACCAGTGGATTAAATTATCAAACGAGATAATATTAAGTATCATTGTTATGCCGATAATACTCAAATATACACGACTTTATAGCCATATGATAAATGGGATGATATGTTTATCTTCAACTGAAGCTTGTATTGAAGACATAAGTATTTGAATGAACAGCAGCATGCTGAATCTGGATAAGGGTAAGACCGAATTCATCATATCTTCATCCAAATAACATTTGAAGAAAACTGAGAATCTTTGCATTGAGGTATGATCTAGTCATATAAATTCTTCTGTGCGTGTGATAAATCTAGGGCTTATACTGGACAATACCCTAGGAATGGAGAAGCCGGCAAATGCTATAAATAAGTCCTAGTATCAATAGGAAACTTAGGGCTTATTCGTAAGTACATAAAATAAGACATGCAAGAATTTAGTCCAAACCCTTATAATTTCTCGGCCGGTTTATGACAATGCATTGTTTATTTCAAAATACATATTACATCATTTTAATGAAAGCAAACGGATATATAATGTTGAAAAGGAGGATGCTTGAAGCATTGCTTATATAAAGCACCCCCACTTAACATAACATTAAAAACATTCATGACAATTTAAAAAAAGAAAGATGTGGAATAGATATAATTATATCTTTTTGAGAAATTTAATTTTTAAATGATTATTTATTGTACCAATAACATATTATCGTGCATAATATATCATATATGTTGTATTTTAACAGTAAATAAAATTACGGACATACCTCAACATCAGTATCAGTCGTATAAAGAATTAATTATGTGCCTAAAATATTAATTATTTTATCATTGCGAACATTTGCATCAAATTAGTTTAATAATTTAACACCCATTTTACTAATTGACATTAACTTCCTTTTCGTCTTACAAAATGTTACATTAAAATTCCCTTTTTTACTAGACCTGGTACCATATGAATGTGTTTCTTTTATTGTTATGAACATTTATTGTAGATTGATAGGTAACATGCTGTTTTTGGCTTTATAGATTATAATCAAAGTTTATAATTTTACAATATCTAAACATTTCAAACACTTATTTTGGACAAACAATGGTTGGGAATAATCTAAATAACTAGCTTTGGCAATATTACGGATTGCCTTCTTTAGTAATAGCACCAAAGTATGTAATTGAGACTTGTATGTATTTACCCTTATCTCACATGCGTAACTTAAGTAGGGCAGTATTAATAAACAGTATAACACGTATACGTGGTTGATTTCAAGCATGTATTTCACTTTATAAATAACAGTATTTTTCGAGACAGCGTTAATATAATTAGACCGTGACCATTTTTCATCTATCAATACTCCTAGGAATTTAGTAACTTGTACTCTACTGACTTCTCTTTGTTATATAATACCCCAACTTCGATAAGATATGTGTTACATATCTGGTCACACTCACTGGCAAAAGGTAACATATAACACCGGTTTTGTCCCAGTTGCACTGGTTTCCTGTTCGTTTCACACCACTATACACGATCCTGTTTCACACATTAAAATTAATGAGTACAACAGCACCACATAATCTAAACAATCTGATCTAAAAGTATATACCAGTACGACTGCTGCGATCTAAGCCATTTTTACTTTTGATATATACAGGCGATATATATCGCATTATTATTATTATTACTACCAAGGATGGAACTTACCATAAAATGAATCAAATCCCCTGTGTATTGGGGTATATGATTTCTTAAAGAAACCCA
Source organism: Paralvinella palmiformis (assembly GCA_025642065.1). NCBI lineage: Eukaryota > Metazoa > Annelida > Polychaeta > Terebellida > Alvinellidae > Paralvinella > Paralvinella palmiformis. The sequence continues at coordinate 15,710 of JAODUP010002386.1, forward strand.
GATGCCACTTTCCGATAATGTGGGTAGAGTATCTTTGTTTTTTCAGACAATCTGCTAGTGTTGGTAAAGAAAGAGGCAGACCATTCGGTTGTGCAGGCCTAATGACAAAATGTTGTAGACCTGTATGAATCTGAAAATATATGACTATTCTGAAACTGTCGCTATATACACATTGTTTCATAATTGTTCGAAAGTATCATACTATTTATAGATACCATACAATTCTAAAATAATGTTTCAGCTGCAAATATTAGGAGGGGTACTTTATCTTACTGGAAACTGAACTCGATCATTGGTAAAGCGGTTTCACCAAACAATAATGGATCACTTAAGATGTTCTGATGACTTACAGCACTGTTGCATTTATCACTAAGGGAATTTAGTTCTTATCTAGATACACCTTAGGGAAAGGATTGTCTTTGAAGTCCTTTGAATATTAGGTCACCATTTGAAAACTCACCTTTTCAGGATTGCTTATACTTCCTAAGATTTTACCCCATCTGATCATTTATTGATTAAAATATTGCGTTGTACCTAGACTATGAGTTTGCACAACCCCCATACTAGGTTCGCCACTGACCTCGAGTGTTTTCGAGGATATTGGCGCAATAGAAGTTTTGTAATTATTATATTATAACCAAAACATTGATTTGTCTATTAGAAATGCCAATCTAATACTCTCAATAGAAATACTATTGAAGTCTACCAGAGAATACATTTTGTCATGTCTAAATTTCCTAACTGTAACAGCAATATTAGAACGTTTATCTTATGTACGTATTGCACATGTTTTTTATGGTTCTACAATGTCAGGTTTATGACAATTGTACACGAATAAAATTAACTGTGATTTGAGAATATGTGCTCGTCGTATATACCATTGGTCTAACCGTCGAGAAGATTTTCTTCCTTTAATTATTGTACACAGCAGAGTAAGAATATGTCGATGTTGCATTTAATAAAAGGCTGTTACTGAGTTATGCTTTATGAGAGATGGCTGTTGAATGCTGAATTCTGGAATATATGATGCTAATGAGTTTTTACTTTTTTAAGACAACACTTAAAGTAATGGAACATACCCAGCAGGCACACTACGTAGTATACACGTGAATTCTACATAACTCATACACGTAGAAATTACGTATATTTTTGGTGAACTATGTTAGTTGAATCTACATATTTGTTTCTACGTGAAATCTACGTCCAAATTTACACGAGAAAACTACCTGTAAATTTCTACGTAGATATTACATATTGATTTCCACGTAAAATTCATGTGGTAATATTTATATTGAATCCACCTCATACTATCATTAATACTATGATATCACAATAAATCACAATTTATTTAATAAAAATACAACTTCTTAAACCGTATTATCAACAATGTTAAGATGAAACTTAAGACAGACTAAATATAATCTACATAACATATTGCAGGTACAACACCTGTCTAAATTGAAAGGCTGGATAATTTAAATACAATT
>JAODUP010002387.1:0-12005 GCA_025642065.1 Paralvinella palmiformis
CTACAACAATTCATGTGGAGGGTGATGCATATGCAATGATAATTGATGCAGCTATTAAATCTGCAAAATCAATCAATACTGTCCTTGTTGGTGACGACACCGATTTACTGGTACTGCTATGTCACCATGCGGATGTCAACTCAAATGACATCTTCTTTAGACCAGAGCCCAAGGTAAATGTCACCATTCATAGAGTCTGACACATAAAGAAGACAAAAGCAACACTTGGCGAGAATGTGTGTTCAACACATCTTATTTATTCATGCTATACTGGGATGTGACACAACTTCAAGAGAACAATTCGGAGCACTAAAATTGTCATAAAGAATGCAAAGTTTCATCACCTTACGCAGGTTTTCAGTGGCAATAAAACACTCCCAAGGAGGATATCATTATGGCAAGGAGCAAGCGTTACTATGCCTCTGTACAGTTTGCGTTACAAACGATATTGTGATAGTGTGATAAGGTGAAAAGGGGTTCGAAAGCAGTAGAGGCAAATAATTTGCCCCCTACATCAGCTGATGCTATTTATCACAGCTTGATAGTATTCTTCCAAATTCAGGATTGGAAAAGAGATGTGCTGGGCCTTGAGCCATCGGAGTCGGGCTGGAAAGAAGTTAGGGGACATTTGTTGCCAAACACACCAGACCTGCCGACGGCACCAAGCAAATTGCTTGAGATGTTCAGATGCGACTGCAGCACACTTCGAAGCACATGTCTGAGGTATAGCCTTCTGTGTTCTTCTGCCTGAAGCAACTGTAAGGGTCTTAGTTGCACAAACATCGGGATACTTGTAATGAGTGATATTGACATTGGCATTGAAGATGACTAGATGACAAGAAAAGGGGTCCAGTTTACAGGCCGTCAGTAATTGTAAAAATATGAACGTTCCGATGATAACATAACAAATGCAAAATAAATAGCTAATTAAGCTAACTTTACCCTGAAAACAATGACTGGATGACCATTTACCAGGTTGCGAGTGACTAAAACATTTAAATGCTGTATAATATATTTATACGCATTTATATGCTGTGTCTGAAACGTTCTATGGCTAGTTTTCATTTCATTTCATTTGCTGTGGCCAATTTGCATATGTCCCATGATACAAAGCCTTTTATTGTCTTAAAACCATATTCGTTGGTTTCCTTGACCCTAAGAACATAGGATTAGACTCATAAATGGTCATATAAAGGTGAATCTTTCACGAAAATAACAAATATCCCGAAATGACCCGAAAATCGGCAGAACTTTGTGACTAATTTACTTGTTACACACGATGCAACATATTTTGTTCTCGTTAAGAATGTTTTCATTGATTTTCTGGATACTGAAAACATATGATTAGACACCTTGATTGACTTATTCGGGTGGTTTTTGACAAAAGTCATTGTTAGCATAAATTAACATATTTGACTCCCTTCCCATATTGAGATTCCTTGAGTGTGTGTGTGTGTGTGTGTGTGTGTGTGTGTGTGTGTGTGTGTGTGTGTGTGTGTGTGTGTGTGTGTGTGTGTGTGTGTTTAGGGTACATAGTAAGAGGCAACAGGCACAGAGCATCAACATATCTAAACATCCTTCGAAACCTACCTCCATAAATCTAAATACAACTATACATACATTAATCTAAAAATAAAATGTTCCATACCTCCACATATTGATAAATGTGTGCGTATACCTAAGCATGTGTCTGGTCTACTCATCAGCCTGTGGGAACCAGCTAATTCGCTTTTTGTACGCTTCACAAGTCTTACATTCGGTGTTTTAATGTTCTAATATTCTATGCAACCAGACATAATAAATGTGACATATTATCTATATCTGAGGTTATACAGATTTTATTAGCTCCAACCATGTTTTCTATGGTGCAGTAACTATTAACTTTCATCATTATTTTTCCCTTTCATCGCAGTAAGTAAACACCCTCATCAACCATAATTTATTTATCAGATTCTCTCATCTCGCCTAACCACTCATTCGTTCCGGTGTGCTGTAGGATAAAAATAACTAACTCAGAAAAAATAACCCTATGAAGCTAGAGCTTAATCGTTTAGTAAACATCACTTTGAAATCCCTGGACAGTCTTCAACCATTAAGAAAACAGTTTATTTTTAACTCGAATGTCTCACGAAGCAATTATTCTAACAGCAGATAATATATGATGACGGATATTTAGTGCAAAACAAATAATTAACTTAGTCATAATATTTCTTGTAAGTTCCAATCACTGATTACATTTTTCAGCTGCTAACACGTACATTTATTGTAGATCTTGCCTGCAGCTGGATTTAACACAGATATTCGGTTGTTCATTTTTCCACTTAGGGGTTTCACCTTAAAGCACAACTCTTCTAATTCCATACCTATCTGTAAACATTTAATTAAACAACAGTCACGTCGTTTATTCGAAGCAGAATCACCCTTTATGGTATTGTCTGAGTAAACGGGATTTCAAATAAAGATTGATAGCCGATAGAAACGACGGATTTTAGAACGTACACTTTGTCTATAGATCGGTTCTTATGTTCCAGGATTAAACAGAAGGTCATGAACTGTCTTCATTTTAATCTCAACATATCTTGCTCACTCAATTACGTAATTAGTTAATGAGAGTACAAGAAAAGGTGACTTCGATGAATACTAAATCTAAATACCAAACATCTTAAGCAAAAGCAAACTTTGCTCGGCTCACTACAGGTCTGTTCTCTTTAAACTTGACTGGCTATTTCAAACAACCCCAATACGGTGCAAACATTGGTACATAGTACCATATTATACACATCTGTAAATAAATAAATACGCCTCTGAAACCTTTGAGTGCATAGGACAGAATACATATTTGAATTGATAATGGCTCCTTTTAAGGGTGAACTATTTATACGTAATGACTAAGCTTTCAGGATGCCTCACTAATGGACACGAAGTCATGCAGATATTTTCAAGTGATAATTCTATAAATTGTTAGTTTCTTGTGTGGCTGTTCTTAGGCAAATATTGCTTGGTTTGGAAATTTGTGATCACTTATTCATTACTTAATTATTCAATATAATATTATCCGACACGAATTAATAGTTCTAACAACTTTAGATACTAATATTGGCAACAAGGAAATTAAGTCATGTTCAATCATTTTCCAGATAACTTCCTGGTGAACTGAAATGAATTGAATTTCTTACTTTGATGTCCAATTATTCATACGTAAATTAAAAGACAATACAATAAAAGACTAATAACGTTTAATATAGTAAAAGGGTTCGATATTGTTGGAGCTATATTTCCACAGACAAGAACACTACCAATTTATATAAACACACGATATGGAGAGTGTCGGAGGTAATTGAATGATAACCATTTATTAAGGTCAAGAAAGTTACATCGTTCATCCCATATACATGTACTGAATATCTTCGAAAACAAATATCTGTATTCGTCCCATGTAAGAAATATTTCATTTGTTTCGTTTCTAATAGGATATGTCTGTGATTAAATAAGCCGTTTCTATACAGTTTCTATACAGCTACCATATAGCTAGAATATACATAGAAAACGTGACGTTTGATCATCTTTCTCTCAGTGTTTTCTCAAATTACCATAAGGCCAATGTTCTATCATATATCATATGTTTTGTGTAAGCCTTTGTAAATGTAATATCTTCGTGTCATCTCTCTTGTCAGATATAAGAGAGTATGGGTCCGAAATGATAACTGTTCGATTACTATCACCCATGTTTGTGGAAAATAAATTTACTGGTGTATTAGCTAGCAACGAGTACTCGCCTACCTCCTGCTGTAGATCTGAGTTGTTTATGATCGGCATTATAGTTCTTCTTCTACATTCGTTCATTTTTTAGGAAACAAACATCATCACGAAATAAAGATTCATAACCCGACAGAGAAACCGCATCTAACTGTAAGCTATTTATTTTGTATTCCTGAGCATGTTGCACAATGCTTTCGCAATCTATTCATCCACTTCATCCACTCATCTTTGAACAGAGTTGTCACTGAAAGGAATAGCCTTGATAATGATTTCAGGTAACTTGTGCAAACCTCTGTCACAAATTCTCTTACTTCTGGCACAATAAGCTTTTCTTTAATTGTATGAGGCTTACCAAATCTGGCTATCAGCAATGAGATGTAAGATGCACGCAAGCCATCACTGGATTGTCATGGAATGCCATCAAACAAATATCCAACGGTTTTTCATTTCAGAATGTTTTCCCGAATGGTTTCAAAATATGTAATCAGAATACATTTTTTTTTCAAATATTCAAGACGCCTAGAAGATTTCATATCTTCATTTGAGAAGACCAATTGACAAAGTAGACACTTCGGTTGCTGTTGGTTATTTGGTACTGGTACTAATCCATATCTAAGATAGTCCACACTATGATGCTTACACTTCTTTTTGCTTGCGGCGCTGTGGCATGGATTATTCTGCAATAACAAATATAAGTTATACTACTACTAATAATAATAATAATAATAATAATGCATATTTAATAAAGCGCCCTTACTAGCAGGAGCCATTCAAAGGCGCTGTACTAATATGTAATATAATAATACGCCAAATAATATGAGACTTAAATTTCCAAGAGACGACGCAATTATATGTACAGGTCATGCCAATTACAACAAAGACAACAACAAAAATTATCAGTAAAATTGTTATCAATTTAATTAATTACTAGAACAAGGGGTTGGAAAATGTCACAGTTGTCTCTTCCAACTTTCGATTCGAAAATGAAAGATCCTCTGAAGTACTTATACTTATATCGTAGCAACTAATCTAGTCAAAAAAAGACATCGCTATCACGGCATGAAACGTCACGCAAATCTGACCCAATAAAACAAGGGCCTCCTCTATTTCACCGCTTGCCCGTACTGCAGTGGCTTCACAAATACAAATCAAGAATTTCCTAAACACAGATTGAAATTTCCGTAGACTAGACAAACATGTCAATTTTAGATACTGGTATATATATATATATATATATATATATATATATATATATATATGTGTGTGTGTGAGTGTGTGTCTGTGTGTGTGTGTATGCATGTATATATATATATATATATATATATATATATATATGTGTGTGTGTGTGTGTGTATGTATGTTTGTGTCTGTGTGTTTTAGCTGTGTATGATAAGGCACAGGCACAGAGAATCTCGAACCGTGAATTCAAACTCTGGACGTTTCTTCAGGGGACTGAATCCAGAGTGGCGACTTTTCTTGCTGAGACATGTGTAATGTCTCACCAGTCCCTAAGCCGCCAAGCAAAAACAAAAAGCGAATCACCTACAGCCGTGGAGTTTGGGAGTAGAACACCCAAGTCAGATCACGGCAGTAGTGAGAATGTTTAGATTAATTATCTAAGCAGCCCTATTTATAGCTATTTTAATTGCTGTATCTTTCTTCAAAGCAATACTATATAAACCATATAACCCAATTGTCACTGTCTTCAAAGATCAGTTTTTATAACGGGCAGGCGTCATGAAGCGACTACTATTAAAACTGTTTATCTTAATTACTATTAAAAGACTGACATCTGCGCTGAAGCAGACCGTAATAGCGCGTCATAGCTTCCGTACTGTTTGAACTATGCTATTATTTTCAAACCTGACCTAACGTCTGCTATTAGTTCTTATGTTATTTATGACAAGCAGATTAGAGCTAATCTTGAAATGTCATAAGTACAAACTAGTAAAGATAAATCTATTCCCACATACAACCAAGGTGAATTATATATACAAGTAAACTTGTTATGTAAAACACACCAACCGCGCGAACTGTGTCCAATGCCACCGCTCGAGATGCGATGCAGTGTTTCTATTCCTGAGTCAGGAGTACTTATAATGCTTTAAGAGCGTACTGTGCCTGCTACAGTCATTTAAATGCTGGATAACCAGGCCAGACACCTAAACGGCGTGCCTCCAAAGACGCAAATAGTACATGGATTATACAGCTCTAGATCAACTTTTCTTGAATGCAGGGACCGGGAAATATGGTCTCCACGCATAGAAAACAGAACTTTCTCAACCGCAGCATAATATGCCTTGTGATATTTGCTGGAGGGTCAAATACCTCATAAACATACAAATCAATTAAATACTATGACCTACTCGTCACTATTATAACAATTTACATCGGCACCCTAGCATACCGTTATGGCGGAACTGCCGTTCTATATATTAACATTTTCAAATCAGACCTAATGTCTGCTATACAAACTATAATTATAAAATAGGGTTTTATTAATGACAAGGAGACTAAAGTTAGCCTTGAATGTCATAGTACAGACTGGACATAACTGGACCTAGGAAAGATAATTCTATTCCCACAAACAACTAAGGTGAATTATATATACAACTAAACTTGTTATATAAAACACACCAACCACACGAGCTGTGTCCAATGCCACCGCTCGAGATGCGATGCAGTGTTTCTATTCCTGAGTCAGGAGTACATGCTTTAAGAGCGTACTGTGTCTGCTACAGTCATTTAAATGCTGGATAACCAGGCCAAACACTTAAACGGCGTGCCTCCAAAGACGCAAATAGTGCACGGAATATACAGCTCTAGATCAACTTTTCTTAGAACGCATGGACCTGGAAACATACAGTCTCCACGCACAGAAAAGGAACATCTTAACCGCAGCATAATATGCCTTGTGATATTTGCTGGAGGATCAAATACCTCATAAGCATACAAATCCAATACATTCTATGACCTACTCGTCACTAACCCTTTATATCAAATAAAACAAAATTGGTAAAAAGAAAACACGAACCTCAATCTCTGGCACGGGCAATGTGTGTTTTAGCTGTGTATAATAAGGCACAGGCACAGAGAATCTCGAACCGTGAATTCAAACTCTGGACGTTTCTTCAGGGGACTGAATCCATGTATAATGTCTCACCAGTCCCTAAGCCGCCAAGCAAAAACAAAAAGCGAATCACCTACAGCCGTGGAGTTTGGGAGTAGAACACCCAAGTCAGATCACGGCAGTAGTGAGAATGTTTAGATTAATTATCTAAGCAGCCCTATTTATAGCTATTTTTAATTGCTGTATCTTTCTTCAAAGCAATACTATATAAACTATATAACCCAATTGTCACTGTCTTCAAAGATCAGTTTTTACAACGGGCAGGCGTCACGAAGCGACTACTATTAAAACTATTTAGCTTAATTGCTATTAAAAGACTGACATCTGCGCTGAAGCAGACCGTATTAGGGCGTCATAGCTTCCGTACTGTTTGAATTATTTTCAAACCTGACCTAATTTATGCTATTCTAACTATTATAGTTCTTAAATGTTATTTATGACAAGCAGATTAGAGCTAATCTTGAATGTCATAGTACAAACTGGACATAACTGGACCTAGGAAAGATAATTCTATTCCCACGTACAACCAAGGTGAATTTTATATACAAGTAAACTTGTTATATAAAACACACAAACCGCGCGAGCCGTGTCCAATGCCACCGTTCGAGATGCGATGCAGTGTTTCTATTCCTGAGTCAGGAGTACTTATAATGCTTTAAGAGCGTACTGTGCCTGCTACAGTCATTTAAATGCTGGATAACCAAACCAAACACTTAAACGGCGTGCCTCCAAAGACGCAAATAGTACATGGATTATACAGCTCTAGATCAACTTTTCTTGAATGCGGGGACACGTCGGGATTATATTAGCTATACATTTAACAAATTTCCTATATCAGGGTAATCTAATTACTCATAATATGGGAAAAAACTCTGTCCGCAGCTTAATACCCATGGAGATGCCTGCCGGAGTAACAAACGACTCCAGGAGTATAAATCGATCAAGCAGCATTGTATGAATTAATAGGTCGTTTCGCCAGACCACATAAGAGGACAACAATATAGATTCTACATTATACATAACAAAGCTAATAAACTCAAACATGTTGCAACAACGACATAACTTTCTTACATTGGTGTAATAAGGAATCTGGATGGAAATAGATAAGATGTCTGGCACGGGCAATGTGCGTTTTAGGGTACATAGTAAGAGGCAACAGGCACAGAGCATCAACATATCTAAACATCCTTCGAAACCTACCTCCATAAATCTAAATACAACTATACATACATTAATCTAAAAATAAAATGTCCCATACCTCCACATATTGATAAATGTGTGCGTATACCTAAGCATGTGTCTGGTCTACTCATCAGCCTGTGGGAACCAGCTAATTCGCTTTTCGTACGCGACAAATATGTCACGCCCACAGGAAAGCGGCTACATGCAGGCTACGTACAAAAAGCGGAAGCACGTAAAAAACATACCATTTGATACCACAGCTCGCAGCAAACAACACGTGCGTGTGGTTCAATGGTGACTTGCTACATACATATCATAAACTATTTTGACACCACAGTTTACATTCAACAGTAATTTTCTGTGGTCCAAAAGAAACCTGTATATAAAACATTTCGACACCTCAGATGCTGACCTCAGCTTTATTCTGGGTTCGAATAACTAAATAAATCCTACCTATATGAACCATATATATCTGTACACGTCCGATTAGTCTGGCGTCGAAGTTCTTCTCTAACCTAAGTGAAAAGTCAGGCCTTTTATATACCCTCGGCGTGGTAACAAACATTACAGTTTGTTCACCACAAAAGAATGTACACTAACTCAGTTTGTAAGTATTTCTACACAAAATCCATTTTCGAGCCTAGATTCTCCCTAAATGTATTTAGATTTCCCGATCTAGGGACAAATTCCCCAGACAAATTCCACCCTAACCGAGTCATAAAACCCACGGACAGTCAACCGATGACCAATCAGCGCATACAAAAACATCACGCCACCGCTTGTACGATGCCATGCAGCAGAACACATACACGCCCTCCCTGGATCTTTTCACCGCCCCTAGGGGGGTATCTTATTTGAAACGTTTGAGGTTTTGAGGTTTTCAGAAATGAAATAAAATATGGCAGCATGCATTTCATTTCCAGGACCTATGTGCCAAAAATAGATAACGTTAATTTCAGCAATTAAAATTAACGTTAAGCAAATGAAATCTTGTTACAGTCATGGAATTAATTTCCTGTAAGCTACGTCGAAACATTTTTACTACAAATAACTAGACGTATCAAAAATGTGTTAGCGCTCTAATTAGACATCCTATGACATTATCCGAAGCTAGATATAGGTTTAGTAAGCTGTGTTTTGTATGTTATGTGACTATTGAGGTGGTCATTCTAAACAATTGTTGTCACGAAAGAGCTGTCTGACATATATGACTTTATATTGCCAAATACATAGAAGATTAAGTAAGTATTATCAATTAATTTATCAAAAATCGTCTATAGAGTTCCAATATAATCTGCCTTCAATGAGTAATCAGAATCTGTAAAGACTTCTTTCATCTAAAGATAAAACTCAGTAATAACAAAACAAAAGACAGGATATCAAGTTCTGAATGACTACAGAAAGGATTTGCTCAACCAAACACTATTTATCAGATACTTATACCGGCCTCGCAGCTAGTGACCTGTCGTGTCCAGTGACTCTAATATTAACATCTCAGATACATAGTTATACGTTTACTATGCTATCATGATCAGCATGATTTGTTTCCTGCGATTAATTAATGATTAATAGAAAGTGTCACAAATCCATATCCCACTCCACTACTTCAATATATATCAGATAGAAATCAGTCAACAGACTGATAAACAAAAGCAAGGAATCAGTGGTACTTAAACATATATACCGCCTTAAAATTTTGAAATAGCTGGCTTCATTAATCTAATACGCTTTAATTTTAATAGTCTACAAGTCTGCACAGTGTGTACGATTGCAATGCAAAGAAATACCAAACATTTCACAACTTCAGGTCTGGAAATCTTAAATTTCTTATCGGTCATTGAAGAGAATTAAAGAAATCCTTTGACGGTGAATACCGTTTTCGAATTATTCTAATAATAATCATTATTAGTAACTCTATCCCTTACATCTTGTAACTTATACTTATAATATATGTGAAAATTCGTAATTAGTTTGTGTTTAGATGGATCACTATGTAGCTATCCTTTTTCATCTTGTAAGTTATACATAAAATATGTTTGAAGGTCGTAATTAGTTTGTGGCTAAATCATTACATAGTAGAATATACGCGTATCCTCAGTATTACCATACAGCGAGTGGTGACTTTACACAAGTAACCAATCGAAACTGCACAAAAACGCACACATGTTGATGACGTCAATACACAACTCTGTATGCAGAATGTTTCAAGTGAAAATATACCGAACCGAATATTCATCGGATGTCTTATATGACACTGGATTGCTGCTCAGGAACTAAATTCCTGCCCACGTGCAATTAAAACATTCACCCAATGTAATGTCTTAATCCAACGTAATATATGAAATCGCTATATTAATCTGATCTACAGGTTAAATAAGGAATTATATATTTTACAGTGGAATCATAAATTATACAAACTAATCATCATTAACCTCGTCAGAAATTCATTTTCCACAGAATGAAGGCGATATCACGCACATGCAGTAGTATATGGTAAACTGACAGGCAAGTGTTCCATGCATATAAGTTTACTATTGCAACCCCTCACATATTAACTATGGTGAACCTTTCTGTGCTGGATTAGTTAAGTCACGTGTGACAAATTATTTCCCAGTGACTGTGTATAAAATATATATATATATATATATATATATATATATATATATATATATTATAGACTACAAAGGATGGATTGTGTTTATTGCTAATCGTTGTCCTTTATTTCGTACGGTTGCCCCCTTTTGTTTGGGGACCTGATCTTGGCCATGGTGCGTTACTATACCAATCAGGAATTTATATATAGACATTCAATGTCAAAGCATAATTAAATATGTGACAATATCAGACATGATCAGAATCGTGCAGGTTAATTCGAAAACATTTGTCAACGAACTAACGTGAGACATCAATAAAAGATCCGAATACCCATTAAATTATGCGTGTACATTTTATTTATTATATTGTTAGAACTCTGGTGTATCGTTTTTGCATGTCATTATGACTGGGTTTGAATAATTAAGCAATTTTATAATTATATATTAATAACTAGCCATCAAGCAATTACGTAAATAGTACTTAATCTTAATCACGAACAACGAAATGCTATGGAATCAAGTTATTTTCTAGACGGAGAATGTCTCGAAGAGCGTCACTTAACAGGGAAAATATGAATAAAATAATATCCTGGTATTATCTGTGTCTGGAGTATTTAATGTATCACCTTCTTAACCGTCCCTCAATCATTTATTACAGGTGTGATCAACGCCGGAGATTTAGAAATCACTCACACTCATTCACTCACTTATTTCATGGAAGATATAACATTATATTTTCAGATAATGAGTGTCAATGCATTATATTGCTTATATAATTAATGCAATTATTATGTAACGTAAATATTCCTTTGTGACACTGACAATGTATCACCAATAATGTTATAAACCTTACGTTAACTATACGTTTAAACAAGCATGTCTTCTAAGGTAGTAAGCCTCATACCTCCATGACCATGGTGTTAAGCATGTCAATACCATTCCCAATCACCTGAAAGAGAAAGATTCATCTATACAGAAATATGTCGAGATTTCCTATCATATTCATTTCACATTCATGTTTCAATTATTCTCTGTCAAAGGCCGCCGTTAATTAATATATTTAAAAAATGATATGTCGAATTTTTAGAAGGTTAGCTCAAAACCTGTTTTCTACCATTTTGTGTCATTTTGTGCTAATGTGGGTCATAATTGATTTTGTAGAGCCATTGTGCGTCAAACTAAACGTCACCAGTCGGATAAGAGGCCATGGTTTAAAAACGTTTCGAACACTAAATGTAATTTATTGTTGCTTCATTCTTGTCATTTTTGCTATATGCTCTGGTTATTTTATTAAAATGGGCTCCATCCAAAACAAATGTATCGTGTTTCAACTAGAAAAT